>VBVQ01005354.1:919-11997 GCA_011636635.1 Tetramorium simillimum | reverse complement strand
GAGACAGCCATTGTCTCGTTAGTTGATTTCACGGGACGACAAAGCGGAAGGAACAGGGAAAATACCGGCCTGACGATAAGCTCGACGATAAGTGAAGGAATTCGGGAAAATTTCTAAATGGAATTTCTGATAAAGACGGAAGCGGGCGCAAGGCAGACGATATAACCTAGGGCAAGTACGCTCCCAGCCGGAGAGCGAAATCATACTTTTCGGTATTGCGGAAACTATTTCAAGAACGTGGCGTGGAGTAGCGGCTCTCTGCACTTTTTAAACAATTTCAATAATCTGAAAAAGTGACGTTTTCCTACAGAAAGAATCTCTCTCTGCCGGCAGATTTCAAACCGCTTTAATTGCAAACATTTCCTTTTTGCATAAACAAATTTTTTTTTTTTTTTGAGAGCCTCAACTTTAATACAACTAGCGAGGTATCGGTAATCAAACGCGTGTTCTTTTATAGACGGTTAAAAAATGGAAAAAAAAAAAAATTTTTTTTTAAATTCCATTTTATCTTTTATAAAGTCGATGAAGTCATTATGATGAATCAATTATTAATGAAGTCTAGGCTGTTGTTCGTTAGTGGTCAATATTCTTATCTTTATGCAACAGTGTAATAAATTAAGCCGTGAATACGAGTAATCCTGATAATGCGTTGTTGTACATTATTGATATTACGACAATGAGTTTCGTGCGTGGGAAATACCATCGGCAAACGGGTTGCTTCGAGTTCGTATAATCCCGCGTATTATGAGAGCAGCGCATATTATAGCGCAGGATTTGCGGCTATTTTCTGATCTAAAGCGCTGTTTAATACGAATTGACTTTACTACTGCATTGATTACAAACTTTAGTCGATACACGTCGCGTACAGTTGTACAGTTCATATTAATGCACGTAGATCTAGTAGAGATAAATGAAAACTAATATAGCGCACGATGATGCGGTATATTTAAGAACACGAGATACATTATCTAAAATATATAAAAGACCGCGCGATAAAAAATATGTCTTGAAACAATTAAACATTGCTGTTTTTACGTTTAAAAGTCACTTGTCTTTCGAGTGCCGCTTCAAAATTTCAAAGGTCACCCAGGATTGCGTTGCATTTCGCAAAATGTGTGTGTGGACGCTAGACAAATATCCCGGCAGAGATAATTCCATCAAAGTAACACGCTCGCGGTCGCGAATTAAATTGCCTGCGTATATTTGCGTACAATGGCGCCCCCGGCTCGGCGAAGGCGTCAGGAAATTTTCGTTTTATAATGACGCAATTAAAGCATAATGCAGCAACGCGCGTATCACATTACGCAAATGCGGGGGTGGATGTCCTGACAGGCGAAAGACGGGGGGAAGAGGTACGATAAAGGGGTGCAGCGTAGCAGCCGAGTGCGAGCTCAGCAAGTATATGGGGGTATACACCCATGCCGGCATAGCCGGCGCTGCAAAGGGAACACGCGAGGATTAAAGTGGAAGGTTCGTTGAAAATTAACTGTAAACTCAATTAATCCTGAAAGCGACAACGCCGGCGCTCGCGTGCATTAGTGCAGGCACTACTAAAAAGAAGCCGTGTTTTCGAATCAGTAGTAGGTAGTTAGCGCGACGAACTAAAAGTCACACCTTAAACCGATAATAATGTGGCTGATAATGATATCAACTTCTTTTGCGCTTATTTTGCCCGCGCGAATGTATGATTGAGCGAAATCGTGTATCGTTTCCTCTGAATAATTCATTACAATTGGACGTTCGTTGAACGTATTCCGTTTATAAATTGTTCTTTTTCTTTAGTGTTATATTAATATGCATTTTTAATGAAGCATCGCACGTAAGTTTAAGCGAGGGAATATATAAAGTGAATTATGACGCTATTTGCCGTTCGATTTCAAACGTCTAGCTGTCCTGCCGCGTTATAAACGCGACAGTCGTGGTAAAAACGGAATAAAAGCGGAAATGCCCCTTGAAACGTATCTCGCGATAAAGATTTAATGAAACGCGCGCGGCAAAAGATAAGAAAGAAACAAAGACGCAATATTCTTTTCGAGTGATTTAAACATTAAAATACTCGGCTTGCGCAGGCGAGAGTAGAATCGACAGTAAGCCAGCGGAGTTGGAAGCGTTTCTCATATTTTATTAGGGGCCCCGCCGCGCTACTACGGGCTCTCTTTACATGCCGGTGCATTTTTAACCGGTATGGCTTTATAAATACAAAACTGCGAGTGTGCTGCAATTCAAGGCGCGAATGCCGCGCTGCCGCGCGTTTTCCACGGTGGCCGCTATCGCGAGAGTAATATTTAAGCGATAAACACGGGAGAGGCGAGACGACGGCGTGCAATAATGATCAGGAAATACGATGCCGTGGTATCGTCGAAACACGCACCTGTTTCGAGTCCCCCCCCCCGTGTAAGCTACGCGGTGTCTAGATCGCTTATTATCTCATAAGGGGATCGTCTTTTAAGTACGTCGTTGTTTAACCTTTATCTGGATAACTGGGGCCCTGGATGCTTTGATATAGGTATACGCGTAAAGAGCTGATACAAACGATACCGGATACCTTGTCGGTTATACTTACATCGGCGTTCGGTAAAAAAAATTCATATCACATGTATCAGAATTTATTCTGTATAAAACGGCAATGGCGTTTTACCGCGCATAACTGTTATATCACTTTTATCGTATTTAATTTCCTTGGTTATTCGATATCTTCAATTTCCCACCTAAAATATCGTAAAGTATCGTAAAGTATAAACCAGCCGTGCGTAGCTTTATACAAATATTACAACTGTGATAAAATTTTATTACAACCTACGGTAATAATCGACAGTTTTATATTTGTATAACATACAAATATAAAAAGTTATCTCCGACTGTTTACGAACGGACGAAATCGTTTGCGGCTTCTAAAAAAAACTTTCGTAAAAACAAAATAGAAATGTGTTTACTCCTGTCGGCGAAAAGCCTTATCGAGGAAGCTCGTCGGCAAAAATCACTTCTCCCTTGAATTATGACATGAGCCTGGCTGTTGCTTAACTAACGATGCATGATTGGCCCGAGGTAGTTAGCATGCATGGCGAGCGACGATACATTGCGTGTGAAACTATTGTCTGCCGTCGATTGCTTGCTAATATCATCTGCTAAAGGATCAATGTTAACGACCCAGCACGTAATATATCGGATTCCCATTATAATCAGAGAGTAAGATCGACTACAGCACTGCGTACGTCAACTACATTGATTGATAAGACAGTCACGTAATGCTGCACGATTATGCTCACCTGCTGCTGCCGGTGAGAATAAATCGATCCGAGTAATTGCACAGTAATAAGTCGGAAAAGGTAGAATGAAAAATATTTTGTATGCACATTTTTAACTGTCAAATAAGCCGCATCAATCATACAAAAATTGTATAGACGTGCATATATCGTGCGCGTGTAAAATGTCGGAAGTCTCTAATTGGATTACATAAAGCACTGTAATTATCGCGGGACTAACCGTATTAAACTTCTGTAATAATCAACACTCTAAAAACGGATTTAATTAGAGTGAAGGGAGCATCCGCATATTTAATTTCCGCGGCACTCCGCGGCGTTAAAATTATAACGCGAGGGCAGCATTACGCGTACGACGGTAAATTCAGTCTCGGCAGAAACACCCCCCGTCCCGAATTTTTCGATGGAAACGCCGCGGCGGCGGCGGCGGCGGCGGCGGCGCGGTGGTGCGTGATCCTTTGACGGCAAAAGGGAGAGCAGTCCCTTCTGGTAGCTCCGGTAGATCTACGGGTGTAGTGGCAGTTCGTTAAGCTTGCGGCCGCCTCTGAATGAAGGTAATGGAGTGGGCCGGGCCCGGTAATCTAAATTTCTCATGTCGAGGAGACGTGGAACCCGGGCGACGCGCGGTGTATCACGCCGACGCTCCGCTCTTTTCGTCGCGGTACGCACACGACCACCCTGAGGAGAGAGAGAGAGAGAGAAAGAGAGAGCGCGCGCGGCCCTCGCGGCGACGAGGGATAAGTCTCTCGCGTCGCGTCGCGCGCGCGCGCTCGAATCAACCGCTCTCGCGACCGTAATAAAAATTCACGCGGGTCGGCCATCATGCGACCGACACGCACTGCGTATCTTTATGGTGGCCCATAAAGCCGCGTAATTGTGAAATATTGCCGGGCACGGGCAACGGGCTGGCAATGGAAAAAAAAAAGAGGGGAAAAAAAAACAGAGGAAAGGAAAGAACGAGACGACGCGAGGGCGGGCGACGAGAGAGGGCGAAGGAAAAGACGTGCGCGCGCGCGCGCGCGACTCTCACCCCGATGGGGAGAGCCGTCTAAAAATGACACCGGCGCAGAAAAAAGCTCGAATAAATCAAACCGTATTACATCGCCCCGGCTAATGCAAGATAGTGGCGCGGCTTAGAACGAACGGGAGCCAGGGGCGAGAGCAACGCGGCAGGGACGGACGGTGGCGAGCCGGCGGTGAAAGCCAAGTCGCGACGGCGCGGCACACGCTCGTTTACGCGAGCTCCCCTTTAACGAGTCGTAGCATGCGACGGCGGCGGCGGCGGCGGTAAACGCCGTACAGCACCGGCTGAATTACATCTGTTACCGCGGCGCTCGCGATGCGCCGCGCCGCATATACGCGCGCGCCTCCGGGAGATATCCCCCGACGATCATCGGTGGCGAGCCATGCCTCCCGATCTCGTTCGGGAGAACGGCGCCGGGAAAGCCGCGCGCCGGGAGGAAGGGGAGAAATTGGTTCGTCAGCGCGACGGCGACACGAGGAGCTATTAGACCGAGCGACAGGATTTCACGCCGCGCGCCGACGATTCCCTCCTCCCATCCTCCCCCCCCGTACGAAGATAATCATCGGCGATATTGCGTGATATAAAACGGCGATAATATGATTTATGGGGCCACCAAGAATGTAATCCCGGGGTTCTCTGCTGCTCCAAGTCGAGCCATCTCCGATAGGTTCGGTATCGATCGCGCGGATAGATCCGTATGATTTAGCAGCCGTTCCCCGATATTCTTCCCCGTGGCTGGATTTGCGGGACATCGATCTGGGATTGCGCGCGATTGGAAACGAGGAACGAAAGAGTAAAAAAAAAAGAAAAAAGAAAAAATTGTTCGTCAATGCGCCTTGCAAATTATTCCGCAAAACGTCACGTATTTCCTTCCTGAGCTCGATAACAAGGAATAGATATCGGAGTCGAGTATCCATATACTTTTAAATTAGAGGTAAAACGGTTATACCGCTCCCATAAAGCTATTATTGCACGCTCAATTGGGCATCGTGGAAATATGCTTTCGGCTCTCCCGATGCATCGATCCTTTTCATCTTTCATTTGAAAGTTACTTGTGTCATATTTTCCTCGAGAGACGATCATAGTCGTTGACATCGATAAAAAGTACGCAACTCAAACTACTGATCGCATTAAGATCACGACTTCTCGTACTTGTAGACTTTATCATAGAGAATAAATCTTCGCTAAACGAACTTTGCAAGTCCGTGGTTGCTGCTGTTGAGAAATAACAAATTTAAAATTGAAGTATTTATTTAAAATAGAGGTACGGAGATCGATGGTACATAATACTGCACAAAGATAAAAATTCAACGAAAATATTTCTTTTACTCTGCGAGTATATGTGGGTAATAACTTTTTCTTGTCTCTATCATCAATCTTTACTTTCACTTTTCCGTTAAAGAGAAACATATAAAATGTATTTGTTCCCTCTCTTAGAAATCACATCTTTTATTTATTATATAAAGACACGCGTGTCTACTACCATTAACCTTTAACTCTGAGTCTTTACCTCAGACTTTCAAATTGGGTATTCACGAAGACGAGGGTCGAACTAATGTAACGCGAAGTGAACATGTTGATTTACACGCGGCTGTATCGCCTTACGGCGCTTTCATTCCGAGTGATCCGGGTGATCCGTTTTATCAATATTTTGCCTCGCGTTTACACCTTTAGCTATCACATTATTGCGCGCCGTGTTATAAGCCCCCCCCTCAAACCCCCATCCTGACGCGCTGTGTTCGTGATCAGACGGTGAATAGGAGAGCCAGTTACCCGCCGCGGATGAAGTCGTAAGCCGACGGTCGTGTGATTCGACGACCAGGTGGGATTAGGATCCAGAAACGGCTTGTCGAGCCAGCGCTCGCAGGAATTCGCGACAATATGAGTGGGACAGAGAAAGAGAGAGAGAGAGGGGGGGGAGGGTGTAACGAAGAGAAGCTCGACAACCTGTCTCTAGGAAAAGCTGAGAGGGAAATCTCACCGCGGAGGGAATTGTAAAGGGAATGTACGATCGAGACCAACGAGTTTTGCCGCACTCTCCCGCGCCGACATTACGCATATAGTTTCACCTGGTCCGACCGGGATTAGAAACTTCGACCTTTCGGAAGGCGACGGTCGTGAGACAGACGTCCAAACGAGAAAACGCATTACCGAGGGACCTTCTTGATCACCGCGCGCGAAGATACGCGATACGATTTTTTTTTCGAAAACACCGTATATTATTTAGGCTCTCCCTATTTATTACGCACTCCCGTTTGTTCTGTATTTTCCGGTTTTGCGCGATGTGTGTGCACGTTCTGACCGTTCGATATGGAACTGTTGCCAGTCAATGGATACAAAGTTAGTTGGACCATTGTTGTTTCGTAGCTCGGAGCAGGATCAATCACCGCTATTGTACATTGAAACTAAAGCAGTATCGACACATATTGGGCATATCGCTCGTAACCAAAATACGAAATGGCACTGATCCACATCTTCGTAAATATGATACAAATAAAAAAAAAATCAATTACCGCGATCTTTCAGGCGTTCTTCAGACGGATAAATTCCGCTGGAAAATTTAAAAGGACTCCATGTTTTGTCGGGGAGCAAAGTGGCGGCGCAGCCTTTTCCGATACGCATTGCCGCTTTCACTGGGAACGGAATAATTTATGTAAACCATGATTCGTTTGCGAGGATACAGCGGTTAGTACCGTTTTCACGTATTCCCGACCGAGATTTGCACCGGTGGTCGCAGCTCAGGAGAAACGCAGGTGCAAACCCGTGGAATTTCGTCGGCCGTGACGTAGGTGTCCCTACGGTTAACCGGGCTATCGGACTATTTCTCCGCTGTTGACACAAAATCATCGAGCAGCCATCTGCGGCTTACCTGCTCATCTATCGATACTGTTGACCGGGCCTGCTTGACGGGCGAGTTCGACACGGCTCATTCGCAAACACTTTAACCGCTTCGAAAATATAGATGCAAATAAATCACGCCGCCGTGATAAACGATAATGTACACCTCGGGAACGTGTTACTTAAAAAAAAAAGAAAAAAAAATTTAGGTGTTAGAACTATCCCGTTGCGGCAGGCATAGCTACGTAATTAATCTTCTACGCGGTAATTCCATTTTAATTAATCTTCCTCCTCGGGATTACGCACGGTATTTGAATTAATACAAGAAGGAAGTGGCGTACGTAAAATTCAACGCGGCACTGTTACCATAATTGTGTCAGGGACTCTTTACGAATTAATGTTAGCGCGATACTTTGCGTTTTTCCGAGCTACTCTGGACCGTGAGCTGTCTCATTGTGGATTTATGATCGCAATTACACAAGTAGCAACTGTAACATTGAAACTGTATAGAATGGAATTTCCGTTATATCACAAGCTAATAAAACTGCCCCGGTACAACTGATATAAAACCGACCTCGATAAAGACGTTCCTCAATATCTATATGATGAATATTACAATAATATTCATCATTGACATGTAAAATGTAATTTTAATAATTGGATAAGTGTGACGTAGAGAGATTGCGTTGTTCTAAGAACCAAAAATCCGAATTTAAATCTAATAAAAAAATCGATAGTTTTTATTCGATTGTCGTCTCTTGCAAAGAAGAGGAGACTCACCAACAGTATCTTGCTGTGTGAGTACGAAAATCTAATTTCTCTATTAGCATGAGAGCAGAGAGGAGGTGAAACATCAGAATTTCTAGGATGCTGTAGGTTAATCACCTATACATCTAAAGCGATTTAGAGTAAAAACCTTCAGGTGGATGAGGCCTGACGCCGTTGATGTTTGAGAATCAAAGAACATAGGAGAACGCGGTGATATATGTATATCTTTTATTGGATAAATAATAAGGTACTTTCGATAATGAAATTAACAAATGATAAGTAAGAAGAGATTTTAAGAATTCAATACGACTGACGGTTAATGTTATATCAATCTTTAATAATTTTTAAAACACTTCATTATAAGTCAAACGTAATGGATTTTGACCGGTGCAATAACAATTAAATTAAAATGATCTCACCTTTTCCAGTAAAAAAATAAGTAGCTTTAAAATTTTGTGATCTAAAAATAGCGTCATTTTCCGCGAGGAAATTCAAGTAAAACTTGGCTAATGATTATAATTTATTATATGACTCAAATCAAAATGACACTCTAATAACTTGAGCGAAAAAAGGAGTAAAGTCATTCACCAGGTCAGAGAATATACATTGGTCAAAGAATAAGTATTGAACCCGTGGTGGAAAACGTTGAGAAGCAGTACAATTTATAAGTAGAGGACGTCGTTTACAATTGAGACAATGATGCACTTAAAAGACAGTTCTGATTCCAAATGGCAATCGTGTCGTTCGACTATTAAATCGTTCGGTGATTCAAATAAAACATAACTGTATGCTCCATATGCTAAAAGAATATAAAAGATAAAATACTTTTTTTACAAAGATGTAATTTGCCATTATGTTAATATTCAATTTTTTAATCATTGTAGTCATTTACATATATTTTTAAATCTCTATTAAACAGATATAATTACACATGATCAAATATTTATCAAATACGTAAGATTGTGATCAATTTAAGTATAAAAAAACACCATATATATATCTTAGCGTCCTATATTTTATATCTTAGCATTACAAAATTTGGATAAATATCGTCGACTAATGTCGATATATTTAACGTCCTTAGAAATCATTCCACGGGCGTTTTATCTGAACATCGCTATCGACCATCAATATCACATCTCACATTCCTCGCTATCCGAACCCTTTGTCGCACATTCAATTCGATCGTTCACCGATTCCGCGGAGAGGCTCGCAAGCGCGCGCGTAACTCGAGAATCAAAGTGAACTTTGCACGGTTAACCCATAATCAGTGCTCGACTCGCGCCCCGACATTAACGAGGGCCGATCCGCGGCTTTCCCCGCGGTCATCGATACCGATACGGCCGCCCGAATGGTTTCCGGTAATTCAGCACCGCCGCGTTCGACCACAAATTATATGCATTTTATCGCGCGCCGCTCCGAGCGGTGTAACAGCAAGCGGGATGTGCGTGCAATTTCTCGCTACCACACTCGCGATCGCGCCCGCTCGTTGTTTCATACTCGTGTTTCGTACCGCTACACGTAGGGGGAGAAAAGCAAAAGTACGGAACCGCCTCTCTCACTCTCTCTCTCTCTCTCGCTCTTTCTCTCGAGCCAGCGTGGCGCGGCTTTCGATACGTGTGCGCACACACACGGCAGCTGTGGTCGGTCGGCCGGCCGCAACGCGATCATGCCGGCGGCACGACACGATCGTTTCGCGGCCTGAAAAACTTCACCGCGGGAATAATCGTTATGACTCGTGCCGCGAGCTACATCTCGCGGTTTTCCCTCATTCCCCGTCGGCTACTTCGCTCTCTTTCATCTCATTTCGTTCCTCTTTTTCTCCCTCGCGCTCTCTCTCTCCCTCCCTCTTTCTCTCGAGTCCCTCTCTCTCTCCCCCTTTTCGATTCGTTCCGCTCGCGGCGTACGCAGGTGTCGTGACTGAAACACGTACGCTCGTAAATCGGGTGGAAGAACTGTAGTTAAATGGCTGTTCGGTAACTCATTTCCTCACGCCCGTCCCTACGTTACCGTCCGTCCTTTGCCGCGAAAGTAAAATGCGCCCCGGTACATTCCTTTCTTCGTGCAACGACGTGCAAATAGGGAGCCGCGGCGATCGTGCGGCTTTATAGCTCGTAAGACGGCCCGAGAGGGACGGTTCGGATTACAGTCGGAGGAATTCAATAGGTATCCCGCGAATATCGCCGTGAGGTGTGTGCAATAGTCCCCGGCAACATGTAATGGATACAATACACGCCGGTCCAATACGTTCGTGCCGTTAATGAAGCCGATATTACAGGTGGAAGATCTCCGCGCATGAGCGGGCGATTATTATTACGTAAAGCTAGGCCAGGACGGGCCGGCGAGGCGAGTCAAGATTGATCGTTTCCTTGATAAAGGACATGATAGGTAAGGCTTAACACCACTTAAGTTCCAAATGGATGAATCTATCCGAACGTGTCTCTCCCAGTTATTCTCTCTAGCGCCGTTAAAATGGCGCAAGTTTTTTAATGCGTTTAAAGAAGACCAATTATTCTCTTCCCCCGGAATCCTTCTCTCCCTGGATACTAAGTCTTACAACCGTCTCTAAATCCATAAAAGCTCCCAAGTAGGTAGTTACATTAATACCACCGTCCTACTACGCTACGTAACGGGTCGACTTTCCGACCGTGTGTTTTATAATGAGTTTCGCAGCAATTTTCGTCCCTTCCGATCTCCTTACACCTTTAATCTGCGCCGAGAGGGAAGGCCGTTCCGATATTATTTACGACGTCAGATGTTAGTCCTAATGACATAAGATTAACATTTTTAACCTCGCGGGGCTGTTGCGGAAAATAATTTCCGCAATTCATGCGGCGCGGCGAGATTTCACAGTTTACCCCGCAGTTGCAAGAGCCGTACGCGGGATAAATATGGGGCTGTCATCGCTGAAACACGCATGACCGTAAATCCGAAGGGTGGTACTTAAAAGAGCGCACGTCGTATTCCCCCGTTATTCACCCTCCGTGACGCTCGTTTTTGCACCGAGCAAACGGTATGCAGAATACCGCCGCATTCGTACGTATAGTCAATGATGTGCAAATGTCGGAAGCACAAATTGGGTCTCTCGTATTAAAAGCACTATCGCCGCGAGAGATTCGAACAAACTTAACGTGCAATCTTACGTCGTCTGTTACATCTCGCACATGTCTCCTTGTTGAAACTTTAAA
>VBVQ01005351.1:0-11983 GCA_011636635.1 Tetramorium simillimum | reverse complement strand
ATTTTTTTATATTTTTAATTAGTTGTCTAGTTATTCCACTCTTATCATCATGTTAAAATTTATAGTGAATTTTACGATAAAATATAACGAAAAATTCTTTCCGTGTACAGAGAAATACATTGAGAGTCAACGAGGATCTTGGTATTAAAATATATTTCAGCAAAAGTTCACAATTAAATTAAATTCGAATTGTTTACCAAGTTCTCCCTTCTCCGTGTTTCATTATTCTTTTCAAGATTCAATCGATTCGTAATAATCGCTTGACCGCAGGGGAAATCGCAAAAGACTCCCCCGGCGAGATAACTTCGCGGCGACGTCTCTTCCGCTTTCCGCCCCGTTCCTTATTAACGCTCATAGACGTAGCTTACGGGCGTGCGATTAATCGATGATTATTTTCAATCGCGATCCCCCTGTGTTTTTAAACCGCGCCGCGTCGGCACGCCCGTTAACCTGTTATTTTTCGCCCCGAATCGGGTTACGAGTCACTGGAACACGCGCACACAATCCGGGGAATGCTTGCGGCGCGCGATCGAATGGATAAAACGTGCCCCGCAGTAACGGGGAGGGCCGGGCAGTGGCGGGAGCAATTTGCGCATACCCGGATACCCCGCAAATTGATCCAGCCGGGATTTTTATTCGAATTTTCCTCCGACTCCTGGCCCTATTTTTGCGCACAATTCCGCGTCCATTACGTATGCTAATGAGTTTTGCAACTCGGGCGTTGTGCACGCCCGTTCGGGCGCGCGTGCACGCCCTGTTTGCTTTGGCGGAAACGTACGGGCGATAAATCACGCTGAAACTCGCGGGTAATTGCACGCGTGTCCGCGGTACGTCGGTAAGTATCCCTCTCGAAATCCGATCTCTCGTTTTGTCTACGATTAGATGCGGCCCCGCGGCGACGCGGACGGCGCCGATCGCCGGTGCGCGCGCGGCGCGACACCGTGGGTTCTTAAGGAGACCACCGTTCGTTCGCGCGCGACGAAGAGAACGTCCTCGTCGGCTAGTTACAAGTGAATGCTCCGTTTTTAGCAGTTTTTCAATCCACCGCCGAAAATAGGACTCTAAAGAGGGACTCTCGGACTATTGAAATTAAAAATTAATGTAAAGATAAACAGGGGCGATGAGAATCAACGCCGATGTTAGTACGTATATCTTGAATTCTATATTTAAATGTTATATTCGAATATAATTTAACATGAAATCACGAAATTTTTTAAATTTCTCATTAATTCCGCCGCATGGTAGATACGTATCTGTCTAAACATTGCGTAACTTCGTTTGGGAATAATGTGTTGAGATGATGCATTCGTTTTAATATCAAATTTTGAACTGTATGGAAAAAAATACTCTATCCTCTTGAAAACTCATCTTCATTTCTGTGAAAATCGTAAAAAATCACATGCAAAATGCAAAAATGGAAAATGTGCGAAACATGCACTGAAAATTGATGGAAAAAATTTTTTTCATTTATACCCTAAATAAACTCCTTCCCATAGTGATGTTTCATGAGTTCTAATCAGCATCATTTTCGAATGAAAGTAATTATAAAGGGTTATTTCTAAGTAAACTCATACAAAAATAAAATTAGATAAACATTACGTAAACATTAGATGAACATAGATCGAAAGATTATAAAATTAAAAATTGCAGAGTCAACATAGCGAGTATGAGAGATAAAAAAAAATAACTATTCTTTTTGACGTATGTTTTTCAGGGAGATTTATAAAATGCTAATTTTGAAAATTACACGCGATTTAAAAAATTTGCAAAATAGAGGATATGACGGATTGAAGGGCATATAATTTTTATCTTTTGCAATTTGAGATAGCAAATGAAACACTAATAATTTTCCCTATTTGAATCCAAGATTCCTAATTGCCATTGATATCCATTTGAATTCTTGCTCGTACTCGCTAATTAAATCCGCATTTCTGATCAGCCGACGATTTTATGACTTTGCAATTGAACAAGCCAATGCGGTAATGCATATATGTGCAAGTACATGCCCGAGTACGGCGAGATGCATTTCCATATGCATGCACCAACAACCCGGATGGATGCGTGCACTTTCGGTATCCCGACGTACATGCGTATTTCATTTTCACCGAAGCCCTTTTACATTGTTACCCGAACACAAATACCGAACACGAAAATGCTTTAGGCCACTATTGTTCACGGGTAGAGAGAGTCACCAATTTATATCAGAAATTCGAACCTATCCGCCGCCGCTGCCGCCGCCGCCGCTGCCGGATGATAATAGCCCGAACGCCTTACGTTATTTATGGCTATAACAGACACGTGAAACGGTATTAATTAATTTCCGCGCTCGGCGACATAGCTCCGCTAAATTTATCGCGTATAGTAAAATTCGCGAGTTCATCCTCGATGCGCAGTTTCCATATTTCGCAGAAAGTTTTCGCACGATTTTCTGAGGATTCGCGCGCTTCTGTGATCCGTCGCGCGCAATAAAACGTTTTTAACAATGCCGAGGGAGAGAGTATTTATTGCCGTCAACAATGGTTTGTTGTTCGATAAAGTTTTATGCGAATGCGCACATCCAGGAGAGATTTTATCCCGTTTGCAATATTTCATTTGTTATTTATTTTTCGACATTTTACATATTTACATGAAATGCAATTCCATAATTAAATCATGGAAATGTATTTTGATCCTCTCTCTTCCCCCTCCTCCTTCCAAAACTCTTTAGGAATTTAAAATATATCATGTATGCGCGAAAGAGACGGTTACCGTTACAAATGTATCAAAAATGTGACAACATCGTTGTAAATAATATCGACAGCATAGATTACATATTGCAGCGCGCGTGCATCGTAGCGTGTCGAAGATCGAAATTAACCGTGAAATTGCGTCGACTTCGAAGTCACAATCGCGCTGCGGGATTTTTTTTTTAAATCGCCGATTACTCCGGGCGATTATTAATCGGATCTCCGATCCGGAACTGTTTCACGTCGCAGATCTGAGCAGCGTTTATTTTCATTTGCGTCTTTCATCGTGGTGTTTCATTAAACGTAATATATAACGAGAGACCCCGAGCCGACTTCCTCTTGCCGTGGCCGACTATCGCGTGTTTCGTCAGAGTCTTGTAACTTAATGACGACTTTTCTGGCGGACAATTATCAGGTGCGCGACTACGGCGGAATGCAGGCAGCCAATTTCTTCGAATATAGGAATATAAGATCTCAAACTGTTCCGTATATTAATCGAAACCGAGATCTTTTCAAGTCTCGAAAGTCGTCGAGCACTTTGAGGCTGTAAGAGTCGTGTTTCTTCTTCTTATAAAAATAAAAAAAACTTTACTTTACAAGTTCTTACAGTTTCTAGTTTTAATATAATCGAATGTTACACTCTTGACTCGGTTAATCGGGAACAGATGCTGCTCCTTTTATAGAGCCTCGAAGACGGCTTATGAGATACGTAATCTTCTACAAAAGGTGATACATTTTTATCTGAGAAAAACACTTAGCCCTTAAAGATAAACATTTTTATCTTAGAATACGTGTTTCTATTTTATTGACTTATTAGTCAAAAATGTTTCGCAAGTTGAGACATTTCTATCTGAGAAAAACATTTAAAGATAAATATTTCAATCTTAGAGTACGTGTTTCTCTTCTATTGACTTATTAGTTTTATGAAACGTCCATTTCCTGCATTCCTGGAATAGGTATGTGGACACTGGCCACAAAGCTATGTGTGTTTTCCTTCCTTTAGACGACCGGGGTGGCCACTATAATGGCCACTAACAATAAGATAGATACCTATTTATTGAATATTATTATTGAATATTATTGAATATATTATAAATGTACACATTATGTATATATTATTGAATATTATATACATAAGGTGTACATTTACATATAAAATATAAAAATGTATATAAAATAATATAACATAATATAATATATAGAAACATAATATAATATAATATATTGTAGGAAGTAGTTTAGCTCGTAATACCCAATTGGAAAAAATAACAGCAGTTGTACACAACTGCTGTTATTTATTTAGACTTCCACAACAATGTTGATAACTGCAATATTATTTTTGTGCAAATTTTCGATCCAAATCGTGATCAGCGATATCAAAAATCCCCCTAGAAACCTCTAAAATCCTGAAAACATCATTTTTAAAATTTCCATGACATACCGGACCGGGGTGGCCACTATAGTGGCCAGGAACAAACTTGAAAACTGTAGGTTATATACATGTAAAAATTTTCCGTGAAAAAAATTCAAAGTTTCAATGGAAAAATTCCTCGGCCCTCTAAAGGTTAATAACAATAACTTACGACTTACGTTATTGCTTCAATCCTTTATTTACTAGGCACGAAATTTTTTATTTCAAGTACTCGAAATGAAGTTTCGTTGCCTGTTAAATAAAGATTTGACGCATTCAATGTTTTAGATATATAAACATTTATATTTTTCTTTCTCCGAGGAAAGATTTTCTAGGCACTTGAGACGTTCGAGATTTTCAGAAGTTCCGTTTCTCCGATAATATTTGAAGCGATTCAAATCTTTATACGATCAAATTGAAAACTTTCAGGGGACGGATTCAGGCGCCCATTACTAAGCGCAGATCCTCTCTCGACCGCCTGTAATCATCGTCCTGAGGTTTGTTTCTCTTTTCCCTCCGCCGTGATCGGAATCGATCCCCGGATGATGAGAACGTTGTTTATCGCTTTTCGCAGCGGCGGATAATTTCAAGAGCAATCGCGTCCCTGCGCAGCAGCGCGCGTGACGGAAGGCGGTTATTATAATATACCGCCAACTGCATAATATGAACCGATCGTAAGAGCGATTAGTCGAGGTGTGCAGATTGCAGGATCCGAGAACGGGAGATCTGTCGAGGATGTCAGCGAAACGATCGCTCGCACGAAGACGTGACACGTCGCACCGCGAGCAGGAGAGACGCGTCGCTTCTGCGGTCGCTAATATCCGTTATAATAAGCGGGCGAACGGCACGCGAACCTGATACACGGGTCGGTATCCCCTGCAAGGTTCTGCCGATCGTCGTGCCCCGTCGTCGACGCCTTCGGGTCGGGCAGCCTTCTGCGGCTTCGATAAGTAATTCGATAGAACTGTGTCAGTGCCCGTCTCGCAGCGGGGGAAAACTTCGTGCCGTCTTAAAAGCAGTTTCTGGCGCGGAAGAGTAGACGTCGTCGTCATCGTCGTCGTCGTCGTCGTCGTCGTCGTTTCTGGAAAAAGTCTCTCTTCGTATGAAATACGCTCAACTGTATCGTTCTCTTCCTCCTCCCCCTGGAGCGAGATCCATCTCGCGGTTGACGGGCGTCGCGAAGATCGGACATAGTGATAGGAACTTTTCCGTACACCGGAGAAAAATTACACAATTTCTTTCTTCCCTTTCTTTCCCCCCCAGAAACGTAAAGCTAAAATCTAGATTTCAACGTACGTTTAGGAAATTATTATTAATAGGAAATTGTACGAGATGGCGATGCATTTAGTGGGACATCGCGATTCGCGCGAGTCTAAAAGCAACACTGGAGAATCTACAATTCGTATCTGATTTATTAAGAATGTATCGGAGGTACAATCTTAGATAAAAGTGCATGAAATTTGAAATACTTGAATATCTATGCCTCACGCATAGTAAATCTAGATGTAAGGAACTCGAATAATAATTGGAGTATTATTTTTACTCCTAGAAAAGAATTTTTTATATTACAAATGTTTTTTCCAACATAATTTGCTATACTAATAGCACATTTTTGTCAGTTTATAATTTAATTCTTTAAAACGATGTAGTGAAGATAATTGAAACTTGGCGGACAGTTTCATATATCTGTAAACTAGATGTACGTACAAAAAAATTGAAAGCATTAGTACTTACCATTTCTTCAATATTTTTATCCAACAATACCGTTTCTTTCCATAAAAATAAGAAAGTGTAAAGTTAGTGAAAATTAAAATCGTTATTACTCAGCAACCGTTTAGTGGATTCGTTTAAAGTTTTTTTGCAGCACATCAGGAGGACTAAACGAACAATCTCACAAATTTTTATCGACTTGGTACTATTTCGAAGACAGCTGCGACACATCCTTAATATTTAGAATAGATCTATCAATTCTATTTATGTGCTACGTGATACGAGAACCGTTTGAAAATCGCAAAATACACTTAGTACAAAGGTATAAAAAAATTTACGACATTTATGCATGGAATTCTGTTCTCTTGAAATCTGACGCGAATAATAAATCGTCTAAAGTGGGCTTTAGGTTTCCGCAAAGTTACCCTCGAAATACCACGTCGCGTTAAGTACATGGATAAGGAAAAAAAAAAGGAAAGAAGACGCGAAACTATTTATCGCGGTATAGCGACGGACATTTCTTTATAGGGCCATCTCCTGCATAATTGCCGAAGTTTAAGCGATATCGGGGCGATCCGCGGAGAGCGCTATAGAAAATCCATGGCATTAAAGCGCAAAACTTAGGCACGCAGTTCTCGGTATACGCCGAGACAGCCGCGGGGCCCGAGGGGGGTAGGGGAGAGGAGGAGAAGAAGCCACTCCGGCGCTCTTCCTCGCGCGAACGTCATTACTTATTCCCGCGTAGCGCGGAGCCTGGTGACGACAGATTTATCGGGTGAAAAATTCACGGGGGAAGGAACACGACGGCGTCGCGCGCTGTCTTCGGTTTCGGACTGCCAAATGGGAAAACGTTGTTCCTGTTGCGGCGGAGATTGCCCGACCGAGGGACGTCAGTCCGGTCCGAGGCGCGAGAAAGTGCGCGCCGCAAATAAATCGACGTGACCGATATCTCCCCTCGTCGTCGGAAGCCCATCTTTCCCTCTCGAGGGAAGGGGAGCGAAAAAAAGAGGACCGCAGTTTACCGGAAGCCGCGAATAATTTAGATGCCGAGAGGTATCGTCTTTTCTTTTTTCTCCTCTCTCTTGCCCCCCGCCTCCCTTTATTCGCGATACCACTCCCGGCGGAAGGGCGAAGGAGCCGCGGAGGAGACAGGGATCGATTTTTATGCGAACGCGTTACGAAAATTAATTACTTCTCTTCCGTGCGCCGCGTCGGGCTCTTAACTCTTAAGCGGATCATGCAAATAAAGCATGCGGTAAACGCCTTTGTTTCTTTTATTTATCAAAGCGAGTATCATAAATATCAAACACGGGCGCACGCCCGTTTGTAGCTTCACTCATTTCCACTCATTTCCACACACGCAAAATATTGCGAGAACATATGGATGATAAATAACAAATCAATTTTAATTCCGCCCAGGCGAGCTGCCGATTATTGTTTGAATTTCCGGTTGAAGCAGCGGTGAAAAAAATTGACGTGTGCGAGAAAATTTCGAAGCACAAAGCAACGCTTTGAAGTAAAGAGTAACGAGATCGACGCGAGTTGCTGCGTGCGCTCTTCGCCCTCTCGGACAGGCAGATATTCCTGCTCATCATTCTGCCCCGCGTTAAGAGCAGCTCCTTTCCGGTCGCGCTCGTATTATTCAGTGGCTGAATATTCGGAATATGGGGGGGGGGAGCGCGTTTTGATGAAACTTCCCCGTCGGGGCGTCGATTCTTTATTTAAGTATATCCGGCGCGTTTTCTGTGCCGTAACGTCTCGATGGGCTTTTCTTTTCCCTCCCGACATCCGCAACGATTGTGTTCGGAGGAGCATGACGAGCCGGACGGACGGGACGGGATCGCCACGAGGTGGATATCGTTAAGAGGTAGACACGTCGAATCTGCGATTTCGATCGTGACGGGGCCTTAATGGACGCGCGTGACTAACCGTCCTCCACCTCGCGCGGCGCGCTGTCAAAGTCGTTGACACCGGAGAAGTCGAGATCATTGATCGCGCGTCGTTTGCACATACGCGCACCGAGAGAGAGAGAGAGAGAGCTACTCGAAGGAAGGCTCGATGCTGAAGGATGTTTCGGGAGGAAAGATCAATACTCGCCGTGGCAGACCAATGGGCATAGACGCGAATGAAGAAGAAAAGGACAAGGGGGGAAGGAACGAAGAGAGAGAGAGAGAGAGAGAGAGAGAGAGAGAGAATAAAAAAAGAATGCACAACGTAAGCGAAAGGAAGGATCGAAACGTAAATTGCGATACATAGCCCGCGCTCGTTGCCGTGTTAAACGACTAACGATACGTCCGTGTCGAACAGATCGCTTTAATTTAGGGACGAATAGGAACAATGAATCATTTTGCCGCGGCGCTCTTACATCACGTCGCTTTCCGCTGTTTTATTTCCTTCGCCCGATCAGCCCCGGTCAGGACGCGAGGCGCGAGATTATCAAACGTTAAATTCCATTGATCTTCGGGCCCGGCCCGGAAGGACCGGGCGGTGTATAAACGCTGATCCAGCGCCGTCGACTTTGCCGCGTTTGATTTACCGATCTATGCAAATCAGTGGAGTAATCCAATAATCTCGAGCGGCTGGAATTATTCGGCCGTATTCCCATACGCGCGGTTAAGGGAAACTGACTCACTCGCCACGGCGGGCAGTCAATTACACAAATTGGGGCCCCCGCAAGTTACTTTAATTAAGCGTTTAATTCTTCGTTTAATCCCGCGGAGAGAGCGCCGCGTCACGTCTTGTAACCCTTGCTAAAAGTTGGCGTTTCGACAGCGCTGGATCTCGCGCGCGATTTAGCGCCGGTCGGTCGGTCGGTCGGTGGGACGAGAGCGGGACCCTGCAGCGCCGTACACGACGCTGGTCCGAGGCGAAGAATATTACTGAATACTTTAGCGTGTACCTCGCGCAAACGGAATTTGCGCTCTTTATTTAACAAAGTGTCCGATTTACGCGCCGTGCAGTCGCATCTAAGCTTCTTAAAAGGGATAGGAACGAACAATTTAATTCAATTGATTTAAATTTCAGCTTGAATCGAGATTCAGGTCATCCGATTAAGAATTTGCTTGTTGTCGCCGTCGTTATCAAAAGCGCGTTATCTCCGCTTCTAGAAGGGATAAATTAATAAACGAACCTAAATATATATTTAAATGTCAGAGAAAATTGGAGTCTTGACGCGCTACGTTGGCGGTATGTTTACGTTAATTTACGATGCACTTTAAAGAGGGAGAAAAAGAGAGAGCGAGAGAGAGAGAGAGAGAGAGAGGGAGAGAGACAGGTAAACCGCAAGTTGCCCGAAGTTTTACTACTGGTCGTTTTATCACTGGTCGATAGACCGTATGAGGGGCCCGACAATGGAAGGAAACGAGAGAGATATTTTAGAGAGAGAGAGAAAGAGAGCGGCCTTTGGAAAATTTATATTTCTCTTACCGCGAATTTTTAATTTTCAGCAGAAATTTGTCGAGAGAAGTAAACGTGAAAATTCTGTTAAAAGGCAATAAAACGAATCTCTTTATCCGCCGTTCACATCTGCAAAAACGAAATCGCACAGGGCTCTTTGTGCGTAAGAATCCTCGGCAGTTGAAAATGTCTTCGTAATTAAAAACGCGGATAATTAGAAACTTTTTTTACGAGAAGGGAATTTCGGCTTAGAATTTCGCAACCGCCAAAGTAGCCGTCGATAGGCTCGAGGCGGTCTCTCCGCTCGCGCGAGTCATTCGCTTTCGTGCCTGCGAGCCGCCAGGACGATTTATTTTACGCCAGCAACGTTCGTCCGGTTGACGGCGCGTCGCGCCGTGCGCCCGGTGGTCCTACGGTAAAATTTTTCGCGGCGGTAGCGCACGGCGCGCTGGACGGTCACGACGTGACCGTATATTATATTGCCGTGGAATTATTCAATTTTAATCCCGCGTCGCGCGCACTGTGCTTGCGCGACCGCGGGATCCCCCATGTGCTTGACACACGTCTCTTCCTGTTTCTCGTGGCAGGACTTACTGCCGGAGTACGTGCATTGTCTGGGTGTACGGTACTTATTGCGCGGTACGATCATGCGATACCGAATGGAATGCACGTGGAAGAATAAATGGAGAATTTAACGTTCGCGCGGAGACCACGATTGACAGTATTCAACGTAGGTACGGATAGAGGAAAAGATATTTACAAACGTGTAAAAGCTACCCAGATAGGAACGCGTGCAGAAAAATTTTAGCCTCATTTTAATTTAAAAATGTAATGTATAATATATTACGTAATAAGTCTACATTTAAATTGTAAAATAATTCTAAATTTAATTATTGTAACATGTAGCAATCTTTGAAAAATTGATGCTTAAAATAAATTCCTATATAACTGTAACATTAATGAGAATTATCTTAACATAATTATTACTGAATACATTTCAGAAATTAATTTTGTAATTATTGTAAAAATCGTTACAGCGTAAAATTGTACAATTATTATTCAAGTAATAGTAAGAAATTCTTTTTACTTTTTATTTTTTACATAACTGCGTCGTAATTTTGTCAATATTTAGAACTTGCAATTATAAAATTCTATTTCAGCAAAAGATGTGCATTTTGCAGAATCTTTTTATACCAATTATTGCAAAATGCTGTAAATGGAAAGATGCAATAACTGTGTATTTATTACGAAAGTTTCCTATCTGGGTAATATCTGTATATATATATTGTATATTAAATTATATGCAAATATTAATGCATGTATGCGTATATATGTATAATATTTATTTATTACGTAGACAAAACACGATACGTAAAATTCGACGTGTAATCAGATTAAATATTGGATTTTCAGAGAGCGCGGCGGGAGGGCTTAATGGCACGGCAAATTTCCGTCGAAGTGCCAATTCGCCGCGCCATCGTAGCTCCTCGCGTTTACGGCTTATGCATTTGCGATACCGCCCGTTATAAAGCCCATTTTCCTCGCTTTCAGGGATACTCGGCGATTGTCCCGTGGTGCGGCCGCCGCAGTCGGGAACCGTGAGGGAGAGAGTTCTTCAGGACGGCACGCTGCAAGTTGTGTACTCGTGCGAGCCGGGCTATAAACTCAAGGGTCACAAGATAGCCACTTGCACCGCCGAC
The DNA here is from genome assembly GCA_011636635.1 of Tetramorium simillimum. Classification (NCBI taxonomy): domain Eukaryota; kingdom Metazoa; phylum Arthropoda; class Insecta; order Hymenoptera; family Formicidae; genus Tetramorium; species Tetramorium simillimum. Next base: position 1,040 of record VBVQ01005351.1, on the reverse strand, counting down.
GGCTGGGACCATCCCGTCCCGAAATGCGTGCCTAGTAAGTGTCGACGAAACATCTCGTCGGGAGAACGTCGCGCGGACGCAGATCGCAGAATTTACAATCAATCTCCATCGCACTCTCAATTGACGTTCGTCCGTTCGCGGAACCGTCATCTTCTTCAGCGGCGAATATAATCGTCGTCTCGATAATTATTCATCCGACCCGAGTACTCGTACAGCGCGTTCTCGATAATGTTGATATACAAATAGTATTAATGGAAAATGGTGTTTTACTTTTAATAATTTTCCGAATCCATTTGTACCGTTTAGAACCGGTTAAACGTTTATGTTGGTGTGGCTGACTTAATTAACGCCGTTTTGCAAATCGCTCGTCCATTCCGGGCACGTCTGCGTTAAGGAAATTATACTGGATTGTCCGCCGAATTGAAATTCCATTTCGGCGAATTAACGATTAACGATTTGTGCGTATTGCGTATCGCATGATGTCCCAGCCTTGTCCATAGCTATGCGGCATTATACTAATTTGATCGACGTAAGTCAATTACCCACATGAAAGGGAGCTTAACTCCTCGTGCCTGGCTCGGCTGAAGCCTCGACGCCCGCGTGTTCAATAGACTGACGGACAAATCCGTTTACCGCGAGACATCGCGCTGTCGAAATAAAGGGACTCACGGCGTCAAACTCGTTCTTAATACCGTAACGCGATTCGCGGTCTTACTTACTCGCTTGACCAACGGGCGCATGATCGACAGACGGAGATTGCCGGATATGATGATTAAACTCGCTTCCTCTTGTTACTCATTTTGATCGAAACGCGATTCAGAGATCAATTTGATCGTAATGTATCCTTCTCTTGATGTAATTATACACCCAAAAAATAATTTTGGTATACGTGGAATCTTCTAAACCTTAGAAGATTTTACTCTTACATTGACCTCAAAAAGATTCTTCTGAAATAAAAAAAAATAGTATAAACGAGAGTATCCAAAAAAGAAAAAAGTATTTTTCACTTTATTGAAAGAGGAATGTTCGCTGTAAAACAG
>VBVQ01005350.1:0-12012 GCA_011636635.1 Tetramorium simillimum | reverse complement strand
GGGGGGGAGGAATAAAGTAGAAAATGCACAAGATTTAGCGCGTCGTCACTTTTGTCAGCTTTTATCAAAGCAATTGAATCTCGCTCGTCCGCGCCCGTCTCCGAGCTCCACACTGCGGCTACGCCATTGCTGCAGTGACAGGTGCACCTACGCCGCTGCAAGTAATTAACGCGGTTAGCGATTAATAATTGACGGCGCCGTGCCGATTACATTTTGCAGCCCCGACGCAGCCTCGCCCTATTCGCTGCGGCCGGCATAACCGTATTCTCTCGCAACCTGGGACACATTACTCTTATCTTTATACTTCGGCGCACGCTCCGACCCCCCCCACCGGCGTATAGCGCGCCCGACGCGCGCGGATAAAACAGCGTTACGTTCTCTCGCGATTCTTTCTCTCTAATTAACCCGCTGCATCTCGCAATTTTTATCGCTATTTACGTTTCATTAATAGCCGACTGTCGCAGATTGCGCCGTATCTTTCGTCATTCATTTATCAAGTTTTACGTTTCTCGCTCGAATCGAATATCGAGTAGCGAGCATATTCCGTGAAACGTGAAGAAACGCTGGCCCCAATAAGGCGAAAAAAATTGAAACGAGTCATCGACGAAACTCTAATCGCGCGACACGTACTACAGACCGATTGATACCTCTTGCGATTCTACCTGCTACATTACGCGCGCGCGCGCGCGCGCCGATATATCGCGCCGAGTCTGCGAATCGTGTTTGAACGGTTACCGGGCTGGTCCTACACACCGTAACCGATGAATGTTTAACGAGGGGAATCGGTGGGGTCGGTCGGGCCCGGCGAGGAGATCGAAACGATTCAGCCAACGGATTCGAGCGTTTGACAGTTTAAAAGCCAAGAAGCTCCCGGCAGAGGGGCGTAGGGGCTGAAAGAGGTGACGGGGAGGCGCGCGGAGGATTGGCAGTCAAAGCAGAGAAGGCGAGCGACAAGCGGCGAGCGGGCGGGGTGAGAGAAAGAGAGAGAGAGAGTGAGTGCGCGATGGGAGGGAAGAGACTACATTATGTACGGGACAGGGCTAAGCTGTTAGGTACCTGAATTATTGAGACCGAGTTATCTCATCTCTGCCTACAGTCATCTCGTTACTTTAAACGCAGCTGCACGCCGGACCGTACCCGCGCCGCGTCACGCCGAGGCTTACACGTCGCGCTTACGCGTTAACGCGTTCTTCAAATTCCCGCCACTTGCTCCGTTTTTCAACCCTTCACGCTCCAAATTGCAAAATTTTCGCAAATGAGCGGCGATCGAGTATTTTGTCCTTCATCCACTCGGTTGGACTAACATACAATTTGAAGAAATCTGATTATCGCAGTGTATATCGCAATGTATTATGTCCAACCGCAGATTTAAATTAAATTGAGACACTAGCGCGATTGCGGTGATTTTACATAAAATCCAAGGTCCTCGAGCGAAAGAGACACGAGAGGGAATTTTGAGAGACAAAACTTCTCACCTTCCCCCCCCGCTTTCCACTCTGTCACGGCGGCGCGTTGAGAAAAAGTCAAAGTGAAAAAGTCTGTCGTGCGCGCGCGGTGATGCGTTATTGATCGCGCGCGCATGATTACCCTGTCGTGCGTGCGTCTTTAATTAAAAATGATGTACTTGTCACTCCGACGTGAAGTTAACTCGTCGTAACATTCTAGACAAATGTACCTGTCACGGCGATAACGTTTCCGAGCGTACCGAGACAGATAATGCGTGTCGTCGGATTCCAAATTGAATTTCACGTCTGCTCTCCTCTCTCGCGACGACGAAAAAACTTTCCGGTCACCTCGACACGTGTACGTACAACACGCCGTGAGTTTTGGAACTTTGGCCCGATCTGAGAGAACGTAGGTCAAATCAGAGTGGCGCGAGTGGTTTTAGGCTTCAGACTCGTGACGAAATGTTAGAGTCATGCAAAATGTTAGAGGCTTTTAAAACAGACGAATTGAACGACTTTATTTCCATTGCAATCCGCAATGTACATTTTAACGGGCGCACAAATAAAAGAAACATTTCTAAACCACACGTGCAACTATAAATCACTTTGATCACCTAAAAGCAGATCAGAGAATTGAATAATAGTTGTAACCAAGTCTGCAAGACTTCGACAAAATTATCGCAAATAAAATTAGAAATGTTCATATTTAAGCCCAGCGTCATTTTAAGCCGCGCGCCGTGACGATGTTGTAAATAGCGTTCGTTAAAATTAAAAGAATTTATGATTTTCAATCTTTTTCAAGAAAGCGTCAGCTAGAGGGAGTACTTTTTCGGCGATGGCGACATTAAAAATGAAATTGTATCGGTCTCAATTCTTAATGAGACCGTCTCCCTCGCACAAAGTGAATATAGAAAATCGAATTCAAGGGATAAATAGAGCCTCGAGTATAACGATCGCGGGGCTCGTTCGACAACCTATCGTCGTCCCTCCGAAAACTTCTCCCGCAAGTTTACCGCTTTATCACGGTGTTTCGTAGAACGATCCGAGGACTCCCCACGACAAGCACGACAACGATTTTAGAAATCCCGAGACGAGGGAACGTGAAAAGGGGGTTCGGTATACGGGCGGGCGATACTGTATACGCGGAGAGTCCTCGAGAATGTCGCCAGGGCCTCGTCTCGCCGCCGAGACGCCCCCGGTATCGGGGGACCGCGCTGAGAACGAGCCCCCTTTTATCTAAATGACGTGTTTTTGTCCTTCCTTATCTTGAAGAGATTCCAATACATTTGACTGCCAATGCGTTTACAGATATAGGCGTCAGGCCACGACTAACCCGCTATTAACATTCCGAGAAGGCGATTGTCGACTCGTATTTTCTCTCTAAAAAAAAAAAAAAAAAATTCATTTGCCACGGTAACAATGTGCCCCGACAAAAATCGTCATTAGTAAAAGTCGAGCTAAACTGCCACGATAACCCGCCACGGGAATAATCCCTGTGCGGTTTCGCTCGGCCGAGCGAAGAACGAAAATCGTCGCGGGGGCTCACCTCCATTTCGTCCGCCTGTTTTGGAACCAGGTCTTCACCTGCGCGTCCGTCATCTTTAGCGACTTCGCCAGCGCCGCCCGCTCGGCGGAGGCCAGGTATTTCTGTTTGTGAAACCGCTTTTCCAGCTCCGCGATTTGCAGCCTGGTAAAGCTCGTTCTCGGCTTCTTCCTCTTCGGCGGCGTCCGATTCTGATAGGGATGACCGATCCGCCTCGGAAACGCTCCTATAATAAAAGGAAAAAAAAAATAACAGCACCGATAAGCGATGTTTTTGGACACATTGCTGGCGACATTCTGTCGCTGTTGCGTCAGCGAGTGTCCCCTCACGGTGTTCTCGTTACGGCGGGCGCTTAAATTGAAAAGAGATTGCCGATATCTTTGAGAGAAATCTCCTCAAGAGGCATGTAATGACGGAAACAACTCATAAGTAAGAGAATTCACTTCGACATACTTGAACTTGAACATCACTCTCCCGTGTCTCCCGCTCGATATCGCTCCGTTCCGCCCTTCTGTTCCTACCAGATAGGCAGCTGTCCGAGTCATTAAACGCGCTTATCTCGCCTTGTAGTAATAGCGTGCGAGTAACGAGAGACTGCGCTAAATGCCTCGTGCGTGGCGTGTATTTGCATACGTAATGAGAAAGTACACGACATTACCAATTTGGCGAGGCCGCGTAAGGAGCGTCGGAGGATCAGCCGCCTAGATACCGCGACCCTGTGTACCAGATATCGCAGAAACGACCGGCCGCCCTCTCGACTTGTGCGACGCGACGCGACGCGGTCCCCCGCTAATGGAATTGGAACGCGCTGCGCGGCCTCCGGAGAAATCCGAATGCTGAGGCGAATTTAGCGTTTATATACTTTGGCGATTGCCCCCCTCGTAGATTTCGTTCTAGCTAACTCGCCGAATTAATTAGGGGGGAGGGATTAAGAACGGAATGCAATCTCGCGGAGACACGAACGGAAAACCGCTCGGTGGATTGTAAAATCGTATCGCGTCCGACAGGCCTGCGTTTTATTTTTGCAATACCTACAGCTCCGTAGGCAGCGTACTTATTTCGATGCAATCTGCGAGGCGAGGGATGGCTATGATAACTGGCGAACGATATAACGGTTTACATTTCCAACTTTGATTTACTGCTAAATAATACGAGTAATACGCTTCAGAGACCCTCTCATTATGCCTCGCATGAGCTCGATCGAAGGATCGCGTGCCTTTAAGTGATATTTATACAAATACACACGAATGAGTGCCGGCTAGAGTTCTACGGAGGCGCATTTTTTCCGACGTGGAAAGCACGGAATAGGATCTCTCAAAGAATCTCGAATTTTTACCGAAGTGCGAAATGGACCGGGGGATATCTCGCGCTGGTCGCGTCTCGCCGACTATCGGCCGGACCCCTCTCTGCCGCGGACAATTTGCTGGAAACCGGAGGAATCATCGTTAAAGGGTAAAAGGGCCATCGAGCGAACATTATCCCATTATGCGCCCCCTTTTTCCCACCCCTTCCCCGTTCGGCGCCCGTCCTTTATCGCCGCTCCTCGTCCAGAAATACATCCCGTCGCACGGTAATCGCGGGCCATCCAAATAATAATCTCGTTACGCGTTCATTTGCGATTCGCTTATCGATCCGTAAACGTCAAAATGTGTATCGAGCGAACCGCAATATCTTGAGCCTAAAATAATGAATTCTATCTATATATAAACAATAAGATCCTTGATAGTTTTGTTATCGGGAGATCCTTGATAGTTTTGTTATCGGGAGATCGGATTATATGGCGAACGTGGAGGAATAAAAGTGCGGGAAAGAGTGCGAAAAAATGCGATTAGAGATTCATTAGCGGCACGATTAATCCCCGATTCCTCGTCATTTACGCGAAGTGCATGATTTATGCGCCGCGGATTAATCAACGATACGGCGCGATTATAGAGCACGCATTAACACATACGTGCCGACGTAATAATTGCGATTGATATTAACTTGTAATTGATTCGAGACTGCACGGACACACGGGATTGATTTCTCATAACCGTCTTGCGCGCCGCGCTGACAGGCGGCGGTCGAAATGGCGATGTAATTACGGCGATACGGCCGCGCACCGTGAAAGGACAAATAGGGCCCGCTCTCGGTATCGCGTCCGACTCCCATTTCAAGTCCTCCTTCCTCAGGCGGCGTAATACGCGGAGCTTCGGCTTCGCATTGGCCTCTCACATTCTTATTTCGCGCGCGCGCGAATGGCTTTCTTGCGTCATTGCTTGCACTTATTAGGACGATAATCGCATAGTGGCTATTATACTTCGTTCTATTATCGCGGCATACTGGTCTAGCTGCCGCCGCACGCCGACCCTCTCGCTCTCTCTCTCTCTTCTCTTTCCCTTCCTCTCTCGCTTGCTCTCTTTCTGTTTCTTGTAATCTATCTCGTAATTACCTTCCTTCGCGGAATGGTCGGATACACGCGCGATACAAGGATCCTGACCCGCAAAGCTCCGACAGAACTCTCATGGAGCGGACGAGATGATGGAAACGTTTCCACGTGACGCGATGCTCGGCATAAATAGATACCCACCGACCATTGTACCTCTGTAAAAGAAAAGGAAAAGAAAAAAACACGAGCGCCTATCTCTTTAGCAACAATAGGACGTCAGCAAACTCGTCTTTTACCTCGGTATCAAGGGTAACGAGGAAAGATTAAGAACCGAGTGGAAATAATCTCGAGATATTGCATTGTTAATTTTTATCACGACAATGTCCATTATACCATCTCTCATAATCTATGGTCCCTTGGTCGTTACATTCTCGTTCCACGTTTAACGCGAGTCTTTACGCTTGTATTTTTCCGTTTTTTTTTTTCCTAGAGGGACATCTTGACGAAAACATATTGACGTTTCGACGAATAACGTTGTTCATTATCGAGTAGCGTATATGATCGATAACGAAGAATTAATCAGAGTTTGTTACGATGGAAGAAGATAGTGAAGTGGAGAGCCGGAGAGCTTTCGGTATCGAGTAAGAGAGAAGACGGTCGTCTCGTAAAACCAATTAGGCTCCGGCCTGCCAGCCGTAACTCAGCGTTTGACGATAACACTCTCGATTTCTGTTAATTAACTGCGTTTAAGGTGCCGCCTGTTTCCGATCTGACAACGTAAACGTGGAGTGTAGATTGCCGGCTCGCATGGCAACGACGTTCGGTAGGAGAGGGCCCATACGCGTACCTAGCGGAGGATTTAATTCCACGACATTTCACGTGGAACATAATTTGCGTGTCCGTACAAGTCGCAAAAAGAAGCCCGGGGACTTTGTTACGAATGTTCGATTTGTCTATTACGCGAAATTGGGTTCGTGCTCGATCGCGTTTTCGTGTCCATGGCGATATCGTCGTAGCGGCAGCCCGATTACCGGGTAGTCAGTGTCGTTAGCGTGTTTAACGACAGTTCAGTCATCGCGATTTGTCGGATGGTTAAAGGCGGCTTCGACATCGCGCGCGGTGGCCGTTTTACCGTGCAATTTCGGTCGGGATACTGTGCCGGCGAATCTTTGCGGTCGAAGCGTTTAACTTTGTCGACGATTCCCGATGCTAAAGGGTCGCCCGCTGTCGAGATGATATTTCTGAAGAAAATTTCTATATTTTCAAAGTGATCTTAAGGAACCGAATAGTGCAAAGCGTTTCTTATTCCCGTAGGAATAGAGCGGAAGATGAAAGAGAGATGATAGGAATGACGAATACATTATATTTTATCATACTGAATTGTTTGAGAATAAAACAACATTAAAAATGTTTGAATATCAAAATATTGCTTATAAGTCAAAACATGTCCAATCCATAGGAAATCATGGATTCTTGAGCAGGATAATTAAAATAATTAAAAATTAGAAATAAATATTATAAAGATCCAAATGCGAAACTTTAACATTATAGATCAATAATGCATAAATACGATTTAATTGCAATTAGAAAATTCCCTTCAATATAACAGACTGCAAAATCTGTATCCCGAGATTTGCTCGCCACAAAAGGCCGCAGCAAGGGCCTGCCCGCGGGTTAGTCGTGAAACAAGATGGCGGTGCATCAGCGCAAAATGGTCGGCGTAAATAAACGGCGGCCTCGCTAGCAAAACTTATCGATTGTCTTTTTATTCGCGCCCAAGTTTTGCCCGGCCGACCATTTTTGCGCCCGTCAACGGAAATGCCGGCGTCCGCGCTGTTGCCCCAATTTCCATCTTTTGTCTCCGCGCGACAATCACCGTTCGCCTCGCAATCCGGCCGACACGTCGGCGAGATACCGGTGCCCTATTTGTCGGTCAGTCACCATGTATTTTCGTTGAACGATTTCCGTCAGATCTAAAATACTACTCGTCGCCTGTCGATTAAGCCGTCCCCGGATAATTTTAGCGATTCCCGAAGTCGGAACTTTGCAAAACCAACTAACCGACCGTTGAATGTATAGCAGCGTGAGTAATAGCGAGTACCGGTTTCATCTTAAGGTAGACACCGCCGGAAGTGGACGATTTGTTTCACCGATAATTTCCATCGTTGGCGCGCGGTACTCGGCAGTTTATGACCGCGGAAGCACCGTTTCCGTTGTCTTTACGTGCATAATATGCATGCCCCGGATTCGCAGCCGGTGAAACGATAGGGGGATTTTCGGAAATAACTCGATCGCCAAAGTAGCCAGATAACCAGATGAAAACGGCCGGCGAAGGGGGGAGGAGCGGCGAGGGGGAATCGAGGCAAAAAAGGGGCTCTAATCAGGATTGGCAGTTTTCCAAACGCGGCGACGGTGCCTGAGAGAGCCGCCGACGGTTTCGTCCTCGGTGACCCACTGCGCTTGTAACATAACCTTTGCCGAGCGACTCGAGCGAACGACGACGAGTTCCTGCCGCGACCGAGAAAGAGACCCAGGTCGGGGAATCGTCCGCGGTGACGCAATCCCTCGCGCCGCGAGGCTGCCGATGCGACAGCGGGCGAGCCTAGAGAAAGTCATTACACGGAGAGCACGTTCTGCTTCCAGTAATGGAGTTTGCGGCCTTCAAAGTAAATTGTTTTCTGCGCGCGGCGGATTTCACGACGACGGTCGTTGTCGGCCGTCGTTGAAGGAGAAGATCCCGGCGCGGCGGCTGCGGCCGGGTGAATCTCGCCCTCCTCCCCCCGTCGCCGCACTTGTCGCCAAGGCGCACGCCGAATCTCAACTAGCTCTCTTAAATCCTCTCGAATCCCTCCGGGTAATCCTCTGTTTATCCTCTTTAATCTCTCAGGTTAACAATTCCCGCGCATTATCCGTCACCGTTTTTGGCGCTCAGGTAAACACGGTCCTTCCAACGCAGATATCCCAACGGATGTCTCCCTCGGCCGATAGAACGCCCACTCTTCTACCCGTCGCTCCCGCTTCCCTCGGAGTTGAGTCGTCACCCCCGGCACGTGATTTCAGATCTTAATTGTTCTCGGAGTGTCAGAGCTCCGACCTGGGTGGAAATACCCGTAAATGAAGTAAAGGCGCAAAACTCCGCCGAGGTAAAAGAGACTTAGCCCTGGACGTGCAATTTCAGGTGCAACGCTATCTCTAAGTGAATCTTTACGAGGGACCGCGTATACCGAAGAATTCCCGCGACCCGCTGTGAATCCGCACGCGTATTTAGAAAGCGCCGACAAGTACGTATACGTGCACGATCACGTGCGTGCGCGGACGTTTTATAAACGCGTACCTGCAGCCGATGGGTGTAATTGAACCAACGTAGCGGACAACTAAACGGCACTAAACGAATTCGCAGAAAGCACATACTTCATCCTATATAAAATTACATTCCGCACAGCTGACCCCCATCTAACATCGCGATCTCGGCGATATACGCCTTCCACAGGCGCGGCTCAGCCTCGAGTAGTAAGTAGCCTCGCCATTTGGCGTTTTCCGCGCCCCTCGCCGCCCGGCATTCTTTCCCGGTTTAGAATCTCGCGATATTAACGAGGATTAATACACATTTGGCTACCACAACGGCTCATCGACGGAAATCGTAAAAAGAGAAGTCATTTCGAGAGAAGCCGTGGTGGGCACCGCCTCGCGATCTCCCCGCACCAAGGACGGAGCGCGCGCGAGCGCGCCAAGTGGAATATAATATTTCCAGCAACTCATATCTAAGGCAAAATTGGACACTCTTTCCGTAATTAAAGTCTTTCGAGGAATCGCGGCGAAGCGTTGCGCGCTCGTATAAGGTACACAGGCCTTGCAAAGCGCAAGGATAACTGCGGCGCTGTTACGGTAATGGGAGTGCTGGGTGCTTTGTTAGTGCTTAACTAGAGGAAGGAAAGGGAGGGAGGGAGGAGGACAGGGGGGAGAGGGAGAATGAAAACTAAACGTTTCCAGGAATGTAAAGTCGATGCGGTTCCAATCGAGAAAATTGCTCAAGAGCGCCCGAGTAAGAAACGCCGAGTGTTACAAGTCTTTAAGTTTTACGTTCCGATCTTCGGGGAAGATTAAAGAAACGAATTTCGCCGGAGGAAAAATTGTAAAAGACGTCGTCTTGTTTTCTGCCGATACTCATTTAACCGTAAGAAGCGATGAAGAAACCTTCAATGAGCGGATCCGATAGCTTCTTCGTCCCATTCTCGCCTCTTTCATTCCGAAGATAACAGTTTGAGATGCAGCGAGCGAGATCGCGGATGGAAAGTATCCACTAACGACGAGATTTCAATTAGATGTAGATAACCGCGCCCGTGGAACAATCGCAAGATAATTTTACTTCGACGTATCCGCTCGCAAGATCCCGACAAAGTTCGCTTCTGCTACTTTAAGATTTAGTTAACCGACCATTACGCAAACGTCGAGAAGTTCAAAATGCGCGGATGGGGCCCCCCTCTCGCGCGTCTCGCGCGTCGATCGGAAAAGGGAAATGTGAGAGTCGCACGGGCACCGATCATTTCTCAAACTCCATAACTTGATATAGACCCTCGACCTGAATGGCGGCAGAGGGGGCGAGAGATGGGGGCGAGAGGTGAAGCAGCGGTGCCTTACATTATCGATATTACGAGGCGTCGATAAAAAATCGCATAAAATTAAGCAAGCTCGCACGTGTTCGCGATAAAACTCAATACCTTTAGCCTGCGGTGGGTACCGTCAGTGGTTCTCACGTCCGTTTTTCCGCCGCGAACGAGCGTTTAATCTCGCCAGCGAGCATCTTTAGAGCGTTGTTACTACTAGGGCGTTGTTTCAAGAAGATACTACTACAGTCAAGCGATCCTTACTTTTAGCTGTCACGGCTTTTGTTCCTAAACTTTCCAAGTGCAGAATGTTTCATAGCCTCGGATTAATCGGAGACAACATTTATGTATGTTTTGTAATAAATTACATTCTCCAATTAATAATATAACACGTTTTCGTGCGTCGAAGAATGAACACATTCTCTTTCGCTTGAAACAAGATTGAATTATTTCTCAGCGAAAATATTATTCCATTTAAAGTCACCCTCTCAGAATCGGCCGTCATGTATTCTAAGTTTCATAAACCGCGGCTTATATACATTTCTCCGCATATATTCGCATGTAAAAGCGAGCTTTGTACGTTTCATTGACACTCTGCATTTAATCTATTAATCATATCATCAGTCTTTACTAGCGTATCTGATTTTTATTCACTGTAACTCTTACTATCGTGAATGATATTAATTTTTAGAGTCTTAATTTTAAGAGAGATGGATTAATTTGGGTCCAAATATCTCAAGACTAATATTTACAGAGGCTATCACGGCAGGTTCAGAAGGAAAGTACAAAGGACAAAGTCCGGCAAGTTTGCTCGCCAGTCATCCATACGTTATGACAGGCACGCCGCGCGATCAAGGTCTGGCGAAATTCACTCTGACGTGCCGCCGAAGACCCGCCAGCAAATCCCGTCGATTTCTCCGGGGACCCGAAAAAAATCGCGAATGATATGCCGGAAACCGTAACGCTCTCGCCCTTCCTCCCGGCGCACTCTGGTCCCGCGATAAAATATCGTCACTGCGCGACTCGGCGTTTTTTCGACGTGCCCACGTCAAAAGATTCGCCGGTCCGCGTTTTTCCGCGGCCTCGAGGGAGGTTCGATCGACGCGGGCGATAGGGGCGGATTCGGCCGATCTCTCGCGTATCTCGCACGCGAGAGAATACAGACCGCTTGTTCCGCGCGGCCGCACGCCGATCAATTGACCCTGCGAAAATATCGCGTTTTGCACGCGCGATTTGCCCCTTTGCGCTCTTTTGTCGTCGAGACTGATGAATAATTACAAGCCTAACGAGGTTTGCCAGCCAGACCTTGCAATGCGTATTAATGCACGTAATTTTTGGCAAATAAATTTCATACTAGCAGTTGCAATAATAATAGTGATATAATATAATACGTCATTTTATACAAAATTCTTTGTTTTGTACAAAAGTGTGATGCAAAGGAGATGGAAAAAAATACTACAATAAAATGTCATAAAAATGTAAAATTAACAGAATTCTGAAAGAATATACAAGATAATATATATCTGTAACGAGAAAAGAAAAAAAAGTTATACAAAAAGTAAGTTAAAATTATATAAATAAATTATTAAATAAAAAGTAAATAATAATAAAGTAAATAATAGTAAATAATATAAAAGTAAATAATATAAGAAACATAAAATTCATAAATAAATCAAAGCGGCTATTAAATGCATTCAAAAATTAATTATTTCTATTAGCAAGTTCAACATCGACCGTTTTATTTAACGCCAATATTTAACAAATATACTGCAAGAGAGAGAGAGAGAAAGAGAGAGAGACGTCTTTCGAATTACCAAGAGGATATTACGGCGAGATTATACTATCGTTCATCTCTAATTTAGCCTAATGCAGCGGGGGCGATGCCTTGTAGGGAACGATCTGAATCGCAGTATCTCGCTTCGTTCAGAAACCGTCTCCGGAACGTTTCGGGATGACCGGACTCGCTCGCTCGCTCGCGTCTACGCTCGCGCTAATTGTCCGCAGCGAAATTAAACTGAAGTCACGTTAATTATATAACTCCCTCCCGCCCCC
>VBVQ01005349.1:0-11992 GCA_011636635.1 Tetramorium simillimum | reverse complement strand
GTGCTAGAGTAGCGGCCTAGCACTGGAGAGGTCCCGGTCCCCGGGCGCGGTTCGCTAGAAGGATGGGTGACCGCCCCGTAAACTTTTATGATGTGACCAAATATGTAAAAAATTATCTATTTTTACAAGGTTCCTCATTACATTTACAACCTTTGTTACATTTGTCTCCGAATTTCTTACAGAAACAATGTAACGTAGAACAATTTTTTTTACACTTACACTTGTGGAGTTTTTTGGTCGCAGTTTTACAATTAGTTTTCTTGCGCTATCTTATTTTGTAGATGATACGTTAAATTCTGGACCGGCGAATTAAGCCTAGAGCACACGATGCTTTTTTACCTGCTGGATTGCTTGCTCGTACCTGTGCTACGCGTCCTGATTGGCTCTCATGATTGTAGGAACCAATATATTTATTACACACACACGCAATATAATTAACTGACAGAGTATATCTGTGTCAAATCTAACAATTTATTTGCTAACTAAATGCTTTCACATCTTTATCATTTCCTTCTCTTCTCCAGCGTCTATTTTTTTTTATTCCCTCTCAGTTTATCGTTTCATACAGGAAAATTCAAAACATTATATGAGTGTTTTCACGCGCTTCCCTCCCCTCGGCACAGACATACCTGCGAAAATGCGTGTACGCGTACTCAATGAGTGCGGCAACCGCATTTTCGATATGCGACAGTCCGTCACTTCCCTCCTTCCTACAGTGGACTAGGCCTACTGGGGAAACCACTTTAAAAAAAGCACATTATCAATAGTACCTCATGGGTAATGTGGAAATCTATTGTCTCGTAATTATCAAAAGTAAAAATTTATGGAATATAATGTAATATAAGAGTTATATATATAAGAGTTATGTAGATATTAAAGTTTTATACATAATTATGATTATTTAATAAGTATTCTAGAGCAGATATTATTCTTTTTTTATCTATTACTTTGATAAAATTTTAATAGATCTGCTTTCTTAGTTCCTCTCGGCGCGGATATACCCGCAATTACTTGTCCGCAATTAATTCGTTATGATTTGTTATTTACATTCATTGATTCGGTATATTACAAGTTATTGTGTATTTTTAAAATTAATATATCTGATCAAGAAATGAAATACATTATAAAACATTTAATTTTTAACTATTCTATCTAATCTATAACTTTTCTGTTATTAAATGTTCTGCTGTAAAAGTTTAAATGCATATAATATATATTTATTTTATTAATAAAATTTGCTAATAAAACATTCACAAATCATAGATTCACGTACAGCTTATGTATTTGAACAAAGTACAAAAAGTGATTTATCGACAGTGATCAAAAAGTGGATGTAGCATGGATACACACCATGCAAAACGCGATTGACCGACAGTGTCGAAAAGTTTCTCTCTGATACTGCCAATAGAATTTGAATTTAAGTAATTTACCTAAGTAAATTTATCGATTGATGGATAGTCTTGTTTTCAGCGCTGTTTCTCGCCGCATATTTTATCTAATTTTAAACCGATATTAGGAATTTGCGAACTTTCAACAATTTCGACATCATCTTGATTTTGTGTGAATTTCGCGGAGTATGCCGGAATGTGTGATTTTCCGTACCGAGCGTCTAACGTGCGTGCGAACGCACGTCTCGCGAAATCCGCGCTGTGTGCTCGTGTATGTTTTTCGTTCTTCCGGTCCTAGCGTTTTACGTTCGAAAGCACGCCTCGTTCTGTTTGCTGGTATGAATGTTTGAATTACTGTTGTGTGCGTCTAATCTTTATGCGAACGCATATTTCGCGAATCCGCGCAAAATGTTTCAGTGAGACTATAAATTCGCGTTACCTAATCGCTTTATGTGCATGTGAACCTCCGACTCGCAGACTCCTCACATGACCACCTATGTGCTTTTTGCCTCTTTCACTCTTTTTGCCTCATTCCTTTCCTTATCCGCGATTACGCTTCTGCTTGTGACTTTTTGGTTTTATTATTATAATTTTTTTTATTACTGCGTTTTTTTCACGTTCTCTGACGCGGTGATTTTCTTGGCCGTTGTCACTGGCGTAATTGTAGGTGGTTATAACAGTTCATGTCGGTGGACCGAAGAAATGGTCTTCGATATGAATGAGAGTTTGCTCTGTATCATTTCGGCGATCTTTCTTCGAGAAATCGATTTTCGGTCAACGTACCACTCGTGATTCAATTGTGTTGATTGGAACAAAATTAGCATTAGCCACCTCTGAACATTTTGATATATCGAATAAAGCAATCTTTTCATTTCTGTCGTGAAAAAATTTGTCTACTTTGTTTAATATTCAATTCTATATATTGTGCGTATGTGGTATCCGCGTTTTATTCATGCTGGGAGATTTACATTTTTAATTATCTGGGATCAGTTTAAATGATATTGAATGCTTTGGTACATTATTATCATACCTATTTTGCTCAAGTGCATATGGTATAAAATTTTACATAATCAATATAATGAAATGTAATTCTAATTCTAGAAACATTAGATTTTTCGTAATGAAATGCGAAATAAATATTTGGTTATAATCTCTTATGTAGTTGAATTTATTTATTTATTATTATTATTTAATTTTTAGATGTTATTTTGCATGTTTCTTGATAAAATTGATTTATGCATGTAATTAACATTTGTTTAATAAGCATTTTCCAGGATTTGATAATTAGGCCAGTGAAGAGTTTTTTATGACTAATCTTTCTAACGATTTATTGGTTGTATTATGGATCAGAAATAAAATGACCAGGATTGACGAGAGTTAGGTTTAATCTGGTCTAAAGTATCAGATGAGGTATGACAATATCGATAAAATTTTCAGTCATGTAAAATATTGTATAGCGACGATATATTTTTTCACGTATGTATAATTGCACTTAATTATTAACCAGAACAGAATAAATATCGTCAATTATTCTCATCAGTCCATGTGTAATCCATTCAGGACGCCTAGTTTTGTATCATTATACAAAGATATGAAAAATAGTGATTGTTGTTGATTCGCTATCGAAATCACAGCTGTTGAGAATAGTTCGGTAAATAAATTCTCGATAGATAAATTTATATTATAATCTCTGTTATAGTATATACTATAAGAAAAATATGTGAATAATAATTTAAAAAATGTCTTTTGTAAGAAAACAATTTTTTACATAAAAGTAAAACTGATTATATATAATATATATTCTATATATGTATAAGCGTATTTTATATACAATCCTTACATTTGTACTATATGTATATAGGCAATTTTTTTATTTCTTCAAACTTTACTTTTTATTAAAAAAATACGAAAATTATTCTTGTAATTATTTTTTAATTCCTCTTTTATTATTTTTCGGGTACATATAAACAGAGATTATACAAAAAGAAAAACATAGATCTATTTTATATACATATAATTATATATATTTTTCTTTCCCAGGAAGGATTAAGGATTACATGAATGTAATAAGCAAACAAGCAGCATTTCCATGTATATTGTTATGTATTTACAATTTGACAACAAAACGTTAAACGTAACAGGTAGCCTCGCCCTCGGCCGGAAAGTATAATCGAGGTATCGTTCTAGGAGAGCGCGAGGCCAGAGAGAGCTAAAGGTCTCACATAAATATAATAATATCCGTCATATAATAATTTATTACAATGTGTAATATGTGTATAATATATATATAATATGTTATTTAAATTTCTTAAACATCTGCTTAACTGTCCGTCGTATTTTCTTTCTCGTCCTCTTTCGCTCCCCAACCCTCCTTCTCCCGCTCACTTTTAATTACTATTACCGGCTTTGTTCCTTAATCTTTAATTATATTCGGATTGTCCCGTACTTGATGATGATATCGTACAACGCTCACAATATTTTTACTTTACGCTTGCGAGTGCTGCTAAAAATTTACGTTCGGCGATATGGCGTCGTTTTCTCATTGTTTTCTTTTTTCTTTTTTCAAAATTCCAATTACGAACGCATCTGAATCGTTTCGCCATTACTTTTGTCAGACATCACGGCTCCAGGATATTTTTACATTCTTCCTTCATCCACGTATTTTTTTTTTTATGAGCAGGTGTTTTTGCAGCCAATTTGGGATCTTTCCGCTCTACGAACTCGAGTTAGTTCAATTACAAAAGTATAAGATCCTTCTAGGACGGTAAGATCCTTTGATTATGAGGACCCAAGGATTCAAGGATTTCAGGAGCTAACTAAGCCACTTCGTGGCCGCGATCGTCTCGTTTTGCTCAGAAAGCAAGCAAAATGCAGCCTTTGATGTCGTATTTTAGCAAAGGTGCATATGTACAAAACTTTGACTTTCCTCTATCGATTGATCGATATATGGTTCCTTGCAAAGAAGATGTCGATAACATTCAAATTTTATTAATCTTTTAAGCTTCAAATTTAACAATTGAAAATCGTTGAATCTTAAAAACTTCAATAAATTCATTTCATGTAAAAAAGTTTGTGAAGTAGTCAAACGAAGATATTATTTTATTACTAAATTAATTTTTAAAGTTTTCATTATGTTTTGGATTGATGCACATATACTTTGTTTAGTATTTTTAAAGAAATATATTAATTTATCTTGTCAATCTCATGAAATATGAAAAGAATTGCAGGTCGAGTGTGTATGTGTGTGTGTATGTGAGTGAGCCTTCCATATTGATTTCTCTGTAGTCTTGTGGCAGTGTATTACGCATAATAGTTTTACGTTAGTCTTTATTTTACACCTATATATATGTATATATTTATACAAAAAGAAAATAATCACATACCATGTATCCGATGAAAGTTGAACTTTGAAGAATCTATACCACATGATTAAATACATCGGACCGTTTCGTGGTGTTTCTTTTTTTTTCTCGCAATAAGGATACCGGTTCCGAATGAAATCGATTTCGTGAACGACACGTCTGAATGTAAAACACGTTAACAAGATTGTATCACTCTGTAAAAATTTCAAGACTCCAAATGAAGTATAAAAGATATGAAAGTACGAAGAATAATGGCTTGTAATAGTTGATATTTAGTACAAAGAGAGACAATGTGTCGGGAGAAATGAGGAAAATGAGAAACATACCGTGACAATGATTTAAAATTGCCCGGTCTCATTATATATATAAAACACATATGCGTGTAGATACGCGTACACGGAGAGGGTACGAAGATCATGCTATGTGCGTATCATGTATCATAATTCATATGTGCAATACATACGCTCGCAATGGAGCCACTGCATGGCAGTCGCATTAACTGGAGCAACGATAACGAGCGATATCGCTTGCATCAACGATTACCTTTCACGTTAGTTCCAATTCATGTAGTACAGTTAAAAACACAATTTTATAAATAAATTAAGGATCTCGAACAAATTTCTACATATGCATACGTGATTAAACGTACAAGATGAGAGGATATAAAATTTAAAGACTCGAAAACTGAAAGCTTTGAAAATTCCACCCTTACAGAAAGATATTACTGTGCAATAATAAATTGGCTAGTAATAAATCACTATTATTTAGTAATATTATTATTGTAATTTTATATATTAATGTAAGTAATAAAATTACTAGGCAGCAATAATTAATTTCTGGCCAATTTATTATTGCACAGTAATACTTTTCTGTAAGGGCATTCGCGTCGATGAACAGACTCACTCGTTACGCTCTCGAAATATTTGTCCTACGTCCACTTTTTTCCCTACATTACAACAACATGATGGTCACGCGTGGATATATCAACACACCAACCGGAAAACAAGGTAATAAATGATACGCGTGATGCAAATACAGTCCTCTTAAAAAGTAGCAAACTTTGGCGTCCTTACGGTATATAAATTCATGTTATGTACAAGGAACATCTAACATTGTAGTGGCTAGAGTACTTCTTTTTTACATCTTCAAACGCCGTCAATTCATATTGAGCCGTCCACCACTTTTCTCGTCTTCTTTAACGACTAGAGATTCTTCATTATCGACTAATTTGCGGAATGCATCGCATTTGATTCCTTCGCGCAAAGTTTGATTGAAATTTCGATTGATCCAGGATGATCGCTTGATTCGTCATCTTTCTCTCTTTCTTATGTGTTTCCGTAAATACTCACCAGCGCCTACCGAATATCGAAGAGCTTCAAGCAAGACGCTGTTCATTTGTACTGCTTCTTTCTCTTATTAAGTATAAATTAAGGATTATTAAGATTGTGAAGATACTTCATTAAAAATCTTTTACATACTTTTTAAACTGTTCTTACGTCTATATTCCTCTTAATCAATTATTTGGGGTGCGCAAAATCATTTTTCATAAAAGAAATTCACCGTTGTCCTGTGGAGATACATTTTAAGCTTCATATCTTTAAATATGAAGAGTTTTAAGAACTCGGTGAGATTGCAGAATAGATTTGAAATTTACATATCTTTAATTTGTATTTTCTCAGGCAATTTCTACCCTTCTAAGTTCGTAATAGCGCACTTCGTCGGGCTTTCCCCTCTATATTCGGTAGACCCGGCAATCTCGGCCCGACCATCCCTCAGCTGTGAGGAATCCTTCTCTCCAGCACCCCCCTCCGTTCGTCCGGAGCTCACGTTCCCTGGGACGTCCTGCGTCGACCCGTCGAAATATTAGCAGCCATTTGAAGCAGCTACCTCAACAGGTCCGGGACGAACTGCCTAGAGCAGGGTCGACGCCGTGAGGACATCTGGGACGACTGGCTTCGGAGGGGGGTCCAAGCATCACACTCGCATTTCACTCATCGTCGCCTGTGACACGCGACTAGAAACCGTCGCGCTTTGCAGAAGAGGCTGATTTTCTGGCGGACTCTTCGCCCTGGGCGGCGGCGGGGCCCGTGGAACCGTCAAATGGATGGATCCGTTTGGAGGACCCTGGAAAAATAAAATAGTCAGAGAATCCTGGAAGAGTTTTTGGAATTTGTTTTACAAAAAGATATTTTTATTTAAATTATTAAGAGAGTTACATTTTTTTTATTTAATCAATTTTGTCTCCATTACGAAATACTCGGTATTTATTTGTAGATAAAAAATTTCTCGTTATGCTTTTAGAGGGCAACGCGATTTGTGATCTTATTAAAGAAGTTTCTAAAGTCAGATATAATGTATGCAGGGCAGTAGCGGCGCCGCGCTATTTTATGATCATAATTTCGATTATACGTTATTACGTCTTACTCAGATACTAAGTCTTTAAGCTCGAAAAGTTTGACAGACTTTACAATGTACCTTATCAGAGAAAATACTATGTATATACCGAGGCATTATTAATGTTATTTTATATACGGAATCATTTACTTTTATTATGTTATATTATATTTTAGTTTTATTATATTTTTCGCACGTAAATTTCTTCATGTAAATGCTTTGACAAATTACAAATGAAATGTGAATAATAAGAAAAAAATGTAAAATAAATGTTACTTTTTAGAAATTTAATTGCACCTTTTATTTAAAAAATTTGTTTAAGCGGTTTTAAAATTTTGATACAACAAAGGATCAAGATAATAATTATTACATTAATTCAATATATGTGCGTACACATTTTATATGATTAGCTCTTAATTAAGCAATATAAGAATAAATTAAAAGTTGCTTACTTGAGTTTGCGTATTTAAATCTTGAATGACTGAGGCTCGAGGAAGAGTGGCGTGCTGCTGCTGATGCTGTTTTTGGTAATGATGTTGGTGAGGCAGTGTATGAGTTCCTTGGCCTTGAAAAGGAACGCTAGAATCGTTAGGAGGACCTTTCATTACATTCCTGTAATAATAGAAATAAATAAAAAAAGATAAGCACGACTATAGCGCAACACATTTAGTACAATTTAAAAAAAAATTACAAAAGATTCTATATAATATTTTCTTAATAAAACCGGATATTTAAACATATTTTTTTGTTCTTAGTAAATTCGTTATAAAATAATATATCTATTTTTTTTAATTTTTTAATTTTACTGATTATATGATAACGATATAACCAATAGAGTAAATAGCAAATAAATAGTAAATAATCGCAAAATAACATTTCGATACCTTCTTAACATTTCGTTCTCGACGTCAACGATCACTTGGCCCCCGCCAGCGTAATGCGAATGCGGGGGCGGCGGCTGTTTCAGTTCGGTGAAACCGCGAGGGCCGCATTGTTGATTCAACATCTGTTGCTGCTGAAGGCTCTTCACCTCAAGCCGCGTTTTATCCCTTTGATAATAAACGCCAGCGAATATCAGGACATTTAAGATCAGCAGGCTGCAGCCGATCGCGATTGTCACACTCAAAGCCGTCGAGTACGCCGCATAGCTGCGAAATATAAGAAATATTTTAATCAATACTTCAGTACTGAAAACAAAATCGATACATTTTATTTTTCAAAGAAATTAAAATTTGTAAGATTTTACTGTTTTCAATAATTTATTTTTCTATGTAATAAACGGTAAAACTTACTTAAATATAATTGAAGTTGGAATTCTATTAAAATAAAGTTTGCAAGTCTTTTATTTCCGAAACTATTATAGCAGTATAAGAGAGTCTCCAATGTTTGAAGCACAGTTGCTAGACTATCACATGGAGAATACCCATGCGAGATGTAATTTTCATGATTCTGAAATATTCCGGCGAAACTATGGCTACAAAATAATGTTTCGTCTCATCCCGGTTTCTCATGGACAAAGTTTCACCGGACGAATATATATAACGACACATAGTTGGGAACCGCCGATAGATTCGAAGCAAGTTAAAGAGCAGAGTGCGCTTCAGCTTACACTGTTAACCGGCACTCAGTTTTGTTGAATTTTTTAAGCACGCTGAAGAGGAATAAGGAAGAATTTTGTCAAATTGCAATGGATACATTCTGGATTTGCAATCATGGCGCAATTTTGTTATATATATTGTTTTTGCCAATTCAATTGTATTCTGATAGAGAAACTTCCATGTCACGGTTGTTTACGCAAATATACCGGGGCTACGAAAAAGATTTAATTTTCGGTTGTTTCGCAGTTATTTATTTCATTTACTGCACAAATCTGTATCGCATCCTTTGCAAACGCGTGCAAATCTAACAAAAAAATAAATAAATAAATAAATAAAAATAAAAAAATAAAGGTGACATTTAGCGCATTGATCGGCGAGGAGAGATTTATAGCGAAAAGTGCAATAAATTTGGAGAAATAACTTTTACGTCATAAATGCGGTGACCATCCGCCCTATATTACAGAGGACAGTCCTTTATTTTAGTGCTTTATATTTATTTTTTTCTTGAAAACCCACTTTTGTCCTTTATTTCTGAAAAGTCCTATAAAATGTCCTATATTTCAGTCTTTATCATCTTTGTATATTTTGTGTAATGTTAAAATAATGTTTAAATAAAGATGTGTTTCTTTTTTTTACATATAATTGTTTTGGTTTACAAAATTTTACTTTCTTTTCATATAAATATATATTCAGGAAAAAAATATTAACGATAATAATAAATTGCACTTGTTTGTGGAAGAAGGGTAGGTGGCGGTGTCCTTAATTTTTTTTTCAAAGAAACATGATCACCGTAGTCATAAATCGAAATAATTACCCGGCGGCGTCCAAGCTGGCTAAGGTGTCGGTACTGGCATTATGGACGTTTTGTAGATTGGTGCCCGGAATAAGGCTGACGCATGTCGTGATGCTATAATCCGTCGTGGTTGGTGGATCCGTGCTAAGGTTCTTCCTCTTGAACTCTTCGCTGATCCTGCTGAGAGGATCTGGTCTCACGAAGCCGTCGTATAGACCGGGGTCGCTATGGCCACGGAACAAGTTGTGCCTGGAATCGACATCCTCCATTCCAGCACGATGAAGCTCTGGGACGAGGCGCAGCCAGACCGACAGCTGATGCGCTCTGTAATGATTCTTCATTTTCGGCTTCATTCCTGTAACAGTAAACGTCCAGGAGAATAAACTAAAGTGTTCTTTTATTTTTTTTTTCTGAAATAGCACTTGGTACAAATATACAACAGATAGAAATATTACGTAATAATTTCCCATGTCGTCAATATTTAATTAAATACATTAGAAATGTAAAGACTAAAAGCCGAATAAGTAATAAACTTTTATAATTCTCACAATATACGTATGTTTTAATAAGAATGAAAAATATATGTTTTAAATGAAAAGTATTTTCTATGAAAATATAAATATACAATTTAAGAAATCTTATTATATATTCATTATTGTAGGTAAATATGTATACGTTGCTATGTATGTACATAAAGAAGAACCGTAATGCCAATGAGAGAAATGGCATATTAGTAATAAGCTGCATATCGCATTCCAAGTAATCCCGCGCAGTCTCCAGTTTTGCACGATAATCTATTTCCGATGGCTTGGCTGCAGCTGCAGCTCGAGGTT
Source organism: Tetramorium simillimum (assembly GCA_011636635.1). Classification (NCBI taxonomy): domain Eukaryota; kingdom Metazoa; phylum Arthropoda; class Insecta; order Hymenoptera; family Formicidae; genus Tetramorium; species Tetramorium simillimum. The sequence continues at coordinate 1,624 of VBVQ01005349.1, read as the reverse complement.
CACGGTTGATCTTGTTACAATGCGACGGGGCATGCAACTACCACGATGTTGCCAAATTCTATTTTATAGCTGCAGACCCCGAAAAGAGGTTCTTTCTTAAAAAGTTCAGCAAGACAGCTTTATCGACCGTTCTCGAAGTATAAATTTTCAGTTTCAAGAAGAAGAGTCTAGTATATACTAAATTTCTAATTAAGAAAATTAAACTTATCTCCGAGATAAAAATAATAGCAATGGATTTACAGCAAGAGAACAAATATAATTAAGACGTTATTTTATGACGTTATGTTAGTTAAAATTTATAGCTTTGAGAATGGTATTGTTATACCTTTCCTCGAGTTACGATATGTTATCGGTAAACAGTACATTGTATTGTTGAAATTGTAAACCCTTTCAAAGCCGGGGGAGGGGGGAGGGTTGCTTCATGAAATGAATAAATATCTAGTATATTCAGAATATGAATATCTAGATCTCTAATCCCAGTGAGAAACGTTTCGACGTCGATTCCGCGTCTTTGCAACCAACGTTCCTCACTGGGATTATTTCGTTCAATCCCGCAGTGGTTATTCCGCATTTTTAACTTGTCTGTAAACTTAATAAACTCTTAGGGTTCGATTTCAGCAAGCCTCGCTCTTGCGTCTGCAAACAGCCGAAGGAATATCCCCGGCTTACTGGGTCGGGATCTCATATACAGTTTATTTGCTTACGCGTCTATTTCCCTGATTCTAGCCGGCGCTTGTTTTGCCATCGCTGTTCCACCGTAAGGGAGACGCAAAACTCTTTGGAGCGCGCCGAATCGCGCGCACAGGAGTCCTCAAAGGAGTCCGCTTTGATTTACGCTTCGCGGCAGCTCGTTTAATATTCACGGATGCTTTGAAAAGGATACGATATCTCACTACGTGTCCCTTGTATCATGCGACTTGTTCGATTACGGGACAGAAATATGGGTGGCATTCTACCGACGAACGGAAAAACAGAATTTCCCCCGATCACCTTCCCGCGCCGTTTACCTTCATATATTGGTTATAACGGTTGATTTAGGAGAAGAAATACAGCTAAAGTTGCAGATATCCTGATGTTTAGTGATAGTATGTACGTGCGTTAGTAGCGAACTGCAATCCTGAGACAGAAATCCTGCATACAGATTTCAACCAGGAAATCCGATTAGTATTACAGCTAGTTAGTTTGCGAGAGAAGACATACACATACGCGGATCTACGTGGAATATAGTTATTACTGGCTTGCAAAATAAAACGACTTGTTAAAAAATTTTTTGAAACTCTTTAGGTTGCGCAAACGAGCCAGTTTGCTGTGATCTCGATTTTTTACGATCGAGATCGTAATGCTTGAAGAAGAAACAACGTTTGATATTGCAGCAAGTAACTTGTTAACGAACTAAAATTTGCATTACATGCTTTATGTTCACATTGTTAGGAATTTGCTCCGAAGTTAAAGAAAGCATTACTTTACTTATTTCCATATAATATGAAGAAATAACGTAACGGTTCAAGTACATAAAAGATTTAAATGTAGAAATTTATATTTTCATTATGATATTAATAGAAAATAACGCATAACATATAACTCTGAAGTACATTTACCAGTTTAGAAATATTTTAAATAATAG
>VBVQ01005348.1:0-12015 GCA_011636635.1 Tetramorium simillimum | reverse complement strand
ATATAGAAACCCGTAAAAAGAAATGCAATGAGTCAGAATGAGTAGTTGAGGATTGATCGCCAGGAGATTAGTTTTTAAGCGGTGTCATTTAGTTAATGGGTGCATCATTTGCTAAACAGAGCAGTGACAAAATGAGCAAGTACGTATTAACATTGTCTACTATTATAATTAACCTAATTATCGAAACGTGGTCTTTATTTTAAAAAGAACGTGCCCTTTTGCCTCAGTCCTGAGAAGAAAGATGCCAAGCAGGGTCAGTCAAACAGTAGCTGTACAAGACCGTTGTCCATCGAAGGACCCTCAACTTCTAATAATACCGAGCAAGTCCTATCACAACCGCTACCAAACCAGCCGAGGCAACCAACGAATTTGCAAGGATTGCTCAAGTATGCTATGGACGTGGCACAGTCTGAGGACGCGCAGAATAAACCGCCAGTCTATCCCTTGGATGAAGAAGTAAAAAATATAATTTAAAGTTATACGCATTATTTATTTGTTGTTTGCATCTAAAGAAATGGATGTGTTTATATCTTGTAGAAGAAAACATTCTTGAATGAGGCATTATCATCGTTAACGGTAAATGTAGCAGAGGAACTGCAGAAAGCTGTGAAAGTCCTGTCTGAGGTCGTCAATTTACGGGTGGACGATGATTCGTCGGAATATGAAAACACGTTGGAAAGGATGGCGGATTTAGTAGATAATATCGATATAGCCAATGACTTCTATAAGATTGGAGGCTTCTCGATATTTCAGCCATGCCTGAATTCCTCACATAGCAACATTAGGTGGCGGATAGCTGATATTATCGCCGAGTTAGCGCAGAATAATCCATTTTGCCAGGATAAATTGCTGGAAGCTGGAGTGTTTCCTGTATTACTGTCCATGATTGATACAGATCCATCGGAACAGGCAAGGATAAAAGCCCTGTATGCTGTGTCATGTAAGTAATGGAATAACACGAGGCTCGGCCTTTTATCTCATTAATTATATTTTATTTTAAAATACAGGTATAGTCAGGGGACATCCGGCGTCTTTGAAGTACATGGATGAGAACGACGGTTACTCGGTGCTTTTGCGAGCGATGCAAACCCCGGTGGAGAAGCTACAGATAAAGTCCGCGTTTTTGCTTTCTAGCTTGTGCAGCAAGGACGATTCGAATAACATAAAGTACACTTTGATAAAAATGGGATTCATCGAGCAAGCGGCAGGATTGCTGGGTAGAATGAATTTACAGCCGCCAGTCAGGTAATACATTTGTGGTATTACAAAGTAACAATTTCTAATATTTTCCTCGCGTTGATGTGGTAATAGTGTAAGATGGGCGAGTAGGGCTATTTCAATCCCTAATTTATAAAAGTCACCTAGATCTATAAAGATGTATAAAGATTTTTTTATAAAAGATTTATGTGGAATGCGAACCAGAATTTTAACTCGGAGCCTTTTCATTAGTAATCACTCACATTAGCCCGCAGAGCCATGCGTCACCCCTCACATTGTAAATTAGGCATTATTTTTATCACAGGGAACAACTGCTGAGAGTGCTGAGTGGCATGGTAAACGATAACTTCTTACCGGCGCTGCAGGAATGTCGCCGATCACAACTGTGCTTACGATCCACTTTGGAGCAATTGCTGACGGATTTGAAGCCTGTGGAAAATCAGGACGAGATAGACATGTGCGCCGAACTCTTGGACAAAGTATTTTCCGAGCCTGACATGAATCAAGAGAGATAACGAATTTGTATCATAATTATTCCTCTAAATAAACATAACATTTGTCTCTTTAATTATTTTTTTAATAATTAAAAAAATATACAATACTCATATAATATAAAATAATGTAAAAAAATATGACAATATATAGTATATATAAATTTCTCTTAAAGTAAATAAAACTAATTTTTATTAAATGTAGCAGGCAGATCAAAATATTTTGTTCCGCAAACCGATGTTTAAAAGACCAATCTTCGTCCCGCGATTACCAAACTAAACACAATTGACGAAATTTGTTTTTGAAATCTTTCCTACCGTACGCGTAACTTCCTGTATTTTAAACACGTGGACATCGACCAATTGTCTCCGTCGCGTACTCTGATAGTGTACCGAGCCGGCGTTTCTCCGGATTAAACCGATCACCGGAATGCTCACGCACATCCTGTGCGTCAATCAGACGGTTCGTTTCATCATCCATCCCCACCATGGATCCTCTGGCGTGTACTCCGCCACTTTTCTCTGTCTTCCCCAGAGTTCGCCGTGCTCTCGCCCGATATTCTTCTCTCTTTCTCCTGTCGGCGGCGCGTCTGGTCTAGTTGAGCGAACGTTAGCCGGCAAGCACAGTCAGCCGGCAGCTTTCATCGGGATCTCATTGAGTGATTTGCCCTTCTTCCGGGGTCCTTCAAATGTTACGGGGATACTTGAGCATACGTTCGCTCGAGATCACGGAATTTGCTGGGAGCTCGATCTTTTTGGAGCGGATTTCTCCGATCGACTTAATCCAAGGTTGATCTTAAGGAGTGATCCATATATACAGTAGACACGTGGACAGTCAGGATGATAGTGAAAAAAGAGCATCTCATAATTATGATATCCCACCGATTATCCGAATCGTCACGTGGATTAATAAATTGAATTGTCTCTGAATTGGCCACGTGGATCCAGAGATGCAGACACCTGTGAAGATCGAGGACTGATTTGGCGTTACCGTGTCGAAAGAGAAACCTATCATCAATTCCATCGTGAGAATTGCCGCTGATCGATGAAGATCCGACAAGGAGCTATCGGCGACCTGCAATTGGAATTGAATAATTAGAATAGTTTCGTTTTGATAAAGAAACGTTTATTGTGTATTTAGAAAAGGAAAATATGAGATTATTCGGATTGAAACGGACTTTTTATCGAGAGACACGGACTCGGAAAATTCGGACTTTTAGAAAAATTGAGAAACACGTCGGATAATAGTGTATTAATGTATACCTTTTTATTGTAAAGAAGGTAATTAGAAGGAAAACTTGGTGATTCTTTTGCAAGAGGATCCAGAATTAAGTTACAACGTATTCTAATTTTTTACGACAAATATAGGAATACAGAAGTAGAACGCCGAGTTTTTCATTAAAAAACGATCCAAGAAAGAAATAAAGGAAGAAACACGATTTTTAAAGGCATTACTTTGGCTATCAGAAACAAGAGAAGAAATAAAGGAAAAGAGATAAAGGAAGAAATAAAAAAGGAACACGGTAGAGACTCGGTCGTTTCTTTTTTTTATCTGTAAGTAATACAGAAATGAATAATACGCAAGGAAGCGAACTCTGGGTATTCGGATATGGGTCGCTCTGCTGGTACCCCGGTTTCTCGTACACCAGAAGCACAACCGGCTACGTGAAGGGCTTCAGCAGGCGGTTCTGGCAAGGCAACACCACGCATCGTGGAACGGCCGAAAAGGTGAGCCAAACTTCCCTTCGGACCTTCTTGTTATTCTTCTTTAAGAATTCCCGTCGCGATACTCTTGAAGCGCACCGTGTTTATCATCGATATGCGTCAATTACGTGGAAGTCGCTTCTATATCCAAGAACTTGCGTATTTGGCGGACGAATTAAAAGAGATAAACTCAGTTTCGCAAGATGAAACTGCGTTTAAATTTTCGCACAATCTTTTGTTCGGTTTGTTCCTTTCTTCTCTGATGACGAAATCCGGGCGCCTGCATAAATAAAGTAATTTCATATCGATGAATATTCGGAGTTAATGAATTATTTATTATTTCAGAAAAAAATGCGGGCGTTATCTCGAGCATAATGAAATTGCTCGAGACACGATCATTTCCAAAAGTTAATACATTTTTGTTATTATAATTAAATTTATTATTATAATTATAATATTATATTATTATATTATCATAATTATATTTATATTATAATACTATATATACTTATTTATTTATGCTGCATGTTTGGTAAATGTTGAAAAATTAACGTTGGAGAATTCTATACGATAAACCTAAAAAGTGTTCTTAATATAATTCTAGTGTTCTACTGTCGTTACTATTACATATACTGCTTTACACTTCAGCTTGTCGTGCATTAATGCGATGTGCATCTTCGGTTCACGTGATAATAAAGATCGCAGCCAGCTGTACGGACTTTGGATAAAGCATCCATAGCAACGACCCTGTACGATACGATAAAATAGCAAACGAAATTTCACGATTATAAATAGGAACAAATAGTAATTAATTATGTTCGTCGATCAGAGAAAAAAAGGACCACGTTCCACATTCGCTATCGTATTGCTATGTTTACCGATTAGAAATATTAATTGTTTCCGGTATACATGATGTACCACAATCAATATATGCATATGTATATATGAAAAATATATATGATAGAGAGTGCTTTTTATGTATAAGAAAAAATTATAATTATAAAATGTTCAAGTAAATATAGTATAAAATATAAAAGTATAAATTTTTTATATGTTTTTATGACACGTTTATATCTCGGAAATTTAATTGAAATTTCTATATTGACCGAAATTGGCTTGAAAAAATAAAAATGAATAATTGGAAAATTACTAACAACAGTCGTAAGTGCTTGTCAAGTAGAGATTACGCCTTTTTATTTAAAGAGTTTTTAGCTTATCGTTAACATCTGCCGCATTTATCCTTGACGGATATATTCACACGGATATATTTATGATATATTTTTGCGTATATATGCGAAAATATGTGTGTTCCATGCATTTTGCACGTGATTTTTATTCTTAGTCATTTGCGAACTCTATTAATATCTGAATTTTATTGCGCTCGCCGGTATATGCCGCGCATTCTTTTTCTGGTGCTGGCCCGATTCCAAGCGTACGATACACATTTTTCGCGACATTGATCATTTATGCGTGCTTGTCTCGACTTGATAAGAGTCCATCGACACGTACGTGATTTTGATAAAATTGCCTGGAATTTGAAGGACATCAATTCGATCGTAACGTGCGCCAAGTAAAAATAGTATACACTAAATTCATTTTAACCCTCTCTTTGTTTTATTAACACGCACAAGGAAGCTCGCGCGCTTTGTTACTTCCCTCTTTGTTCCATCTGTGTTTCATCTTTTATTTTTGTACTGAAAAACGATAAAAGAATATCACTTTTCACATTTATAAAATTATTATTCATATAATCGTTTAAAATTAATTATTTATTTTGTACCGAATTTTTGAAAATTATTTATTGTGTACTGAAAAACGATAAAAGAATGACAATTTTGACATTTATAAAAGTATTATTCATTAACTGTCCAAAATTAATTATTTTATACCGAATTTTTAAAAATTATTTATTTTGTACTGAAAAAAAACGATGAAAGAATACTACTTATAAAATTATTTTTCATTTATAAAATTATTATTCATATAAATCGTCTAATATTAATTATTAAAAAAAGAAAATTATAAATGAATACTTAACAGAAAATTGCTGTTTTTATTTAGACGTTACATAGAGTTACATACTGTCTTATAGATTTAGAATAAAATGTTTCCGTAAAAAAGGCCTAACTGTAAAATATTTTCCTTTTTCGGGAAGAGGGGATGAATGAATGTTGCGGTAATGAGTTTTGTATTACACTTACGTATAAATTACGTGAAACTGTATATAGCCGGTTATAAACCAGTAGTAACTGATATCTTCAATGAGAGATAAGCTGCGTGTCGCGGATTATTCTTTGTTTCACGTTTCGCAACTGTGTAACTTTCTGCTTATATACAAGTCTGTATTACGTGACATAAACACACGTAACATAATAATGTAATCTCCTAATAAAAATTGAATTATACGCATGTATCTGCCTCCAGAGAAATTGTTCTATAATATTTGCGAATTTCCACAAAAGATTTCCAAGCACACAAATTAATTTAATCCTTTCTAAACGATTTCAACCTTGATCTTTCAATGAGATCGCTGATATTAGATTATAGTTAGATATTACATCGCTGTTCTTTTTATGTTGCAGCCTGGGCGAGTCGCCACCCTAATCGAGGACAAAGAGGTACTTAATTTAATTATTTATAATTTAATTTTATACATATAATATATGTATATATTATAAATTATATATATAATTTAATTATATTATACACGTTCTGTTATATTACGATAAATCTCGATTGGAAATCACGTGCGATATAATTTTTTTTATTCGCCGACAGGCTCAAGTTTACGGACGAGCGTTCCTGCTTGAGGAGAGCGCGGCGCTATCCTATTTAGAGAACCGCGAATGCGCCCTGGGAGGATACCTGACGACCATCGCAACATTTCACAGCCGGCACGGAGACAAGCAGTTCCCTGTGCTAATTTACATCGCCACCAGCAAGAACGAGCAGTGGCTCGGCGATGCATCGTTGCAAATGATCGCGCGTCAAATTACCGAATGCTCCGGCTCGAGCGGACACAACGTCGAGTACCTCCTGCGGTAAGAGATACACATAACATTATATATGCAGGATTGTTTTCCAAACTCATTACTGTCCCGGCACGTCGACGGCGGCGTTACAAATTATATAACAAGACGATAAGAGTATTTGATTTGGTGTGACAGCCTGGCGGAGTTCATGCACCGTTACTTGCCGGAGGCAAACGACGAGCACCTCTTCGCGCTGGAGATGCTGGTGCGCTCGCGGATAAAGGAGCGGAGCATGTGCCTGGCGACGCTGATGGGAAACCGCGACTTCGTCATCGACCTCGACGAGGACGGGGAGTCGCTCGCCCGCGCGGAGGAAGTTAACGGTCGCGCCCGGGAGAGCGCCTTCCAATTCAGCGCGCGGATTCCGTCCAAGAGTTTGCGCTGCGTAAAAATGTAGTCAATTGGAATACAGTTGTATTCTTCAACTTCTTGTCGCGTTGAACGTGCGATGAAGAAACGGAGGAAGCGGCAGGTTATTTTCCTACGGGAGTAACGTGTAATTCGAGTACAAACTTTCATGTGATGAGAGTGTACGAAATAAGCGTGAATCAATAGCGAGATCACATTCTTGTAAGGATATTGGATGAATATTGAATGAGAAAGGCAAGTAATTGAAGAGGTTTGTACAGAAAAGAAGTCTAAATTTAAAAAGCAACTAGTTGTAAATTTCTTTGAGAATATGATCTCACTGCTGGTATTCATCTCCCTTATATTTGCGAGACGGCTGTGTTAATTTTGTATCGCGTAACGTGCTGGACACGTGCACATCTAGATCCAATTTCTTCACTATTTTGTAACACTATTCTCTATGACGTATTATTTTTAATTTATAAGACAACACTAGCTCGCTTGCTATTTTAATCTATTGACAATTACAATCGTGGAGTCACGGATGTGTGAAAATAAAGAAATAATCCTTTATAATCACGAGAATTCCTAAAGTTGGAGACATGAAGAACCGAGAAGATATTGCTTTGTATTATGTGTGAAATTTATGAGAGACTCTCTAGGTCTTTCTATTTTAAACTTTAACATATTCAGATAGGTATTGCGAATTTGTAATTTTCTTATAAATTGATTTAAATATATACTGATATATTTCGCGTATTGTACATATATTTATTTTTCAATATAAATTATGTTTTTTAGAAAATGTTATGAGCATTTTTTATTTATTGATATTTATTGATATAAAATTTGAAGATAATATCTGTGTAAGGTAATAGATCAAAATCTCAAAGTTTTTTTAACGTCCGTCGATAAAATAGACATTATCGCCTATCGATCGATAAGTTAGCGATCTTGCTTTTGTGTCTTACCGATAAAATTGCTACCTTCTTCAATATTATTGCAGAAATTAAATTTTTATTTAAATTTTTCACATACAATTTTTATCTTGTTTGATATATAAAACATATATTTTCCTTATTATCTTATCTCAAAGTTATCTCGAAGAATATTGTATCACTTCATTTACATCTGATCGTTTTCCTAGTCAAGATAGCGTGTGATGGAAAATTTTACGTTATAGCCTGCATTTTCGAATTTCTCAAAACACCATTCAATCCGCCGAGAAATTTATGAACGGTACATCGTAATATGGAACAGCCATTCATCCAGCCGCTTAGACTCTCCATGAATATTAGACTGTCCATTCTACGGAACGTTGCGCTGCATTTTAGCTACCATTATTTTACGTAATAATTCGAACGTTCAAGTTTTAGAAAAAGATTTCCTGGAGCACACACTCGACAACAGTATTCTAACGGAACAATAGTGCCCGCCCCGCATCGTTCTATTCGCGATATTATATCTATAATTGCGTTATCGATTTAAACTGTCGAAATGATCGGAGATCGCCAATGCGCTTCGCTGACAATCGAGAAAACGAACCATCTGACGAAGAAGACTGTACCTTTAATTCCATCTGTGATAATTAATTAACAAATAAAGTATTAAATAACGCAACAGAAAAAGATTTTGTTTTCAATCTTTAGTCAAACAGATATCGCGTAAAGAGAGACAATATGCACGGAGAGAAAAATATAGTTACTTTTGGACTCAATCACAATTTTATAATATTTCTAACGATAATTATGGTTAATATAATGATGCATATAATTAAGTTAATCACATTTATTGTTAGAAATATTATAAAATTATGGTTCAGGCCAAAAGTAACTATATTTTTCTCTCAGTGTAAGACCGTTTAACATTAGAAGTACAGAGCGTTTTCTGTGATAGTTAATATTTTTTAGTTTAATACCCTGTGTCTTGTGCAAAAGATGGGATTCTGAAATTTTATAACTTTTCGTCAATCATTTCCTTTATTTTGAAATTATAAAATTTCATGATCCTACATAAAAAAATAGGGTATTCTATCTAAAAAATAGAAATATATCTAAAAAATAGAAATAGTCACAGAAATGATCGCTCGATGTTTTTAATATTAAGGCCGTCTCTTTTGAAACCTGAGTGTACGTATTAAAGTATTTTATGAGGTTCCAGTTCCTCCAATCTGAAAGACCGTAACGGGCTTAAAAAAGCAGTTAAAAAAAAAAGACATTTTGGATGCGGCCCGATCGCCGCATTCGCGATGCAGTCGCACGCCACGGTCTCTCGACTTAAGTCTCTAGTGCACCTCAAAGTCACGCGTTCACGGGCGCGAGTCGGGCTTAGAACGGGTTTATGTTAGGCACATTTATCGCACGACACTACAGGAAAAAAAAAGAAGAAAGGATATACACAGTCTCGGTAACGCAAAAAAGACTTACGCGACGTTCGCTTCTCACGCATCATTTTTTCCCGATCGATCGGAAATATAAATAGCAATTTCACGCGGCGTGTTGGATTCATATAATTGAAGCAATTTTACACTTAATTTCTCACTCATCCCGCTCGCATTAGCATATACGAAACGAAGCTTTGATTTCTCGAAGGTACGAGGTGTATGTATAGAAATCGGGCGATCATGTATTTGATTGCGACAGCGAGCAAGTCGGCTTTGAACGGATTTTAATTCAGCCAATTCTTACGAAGGCGCGTTACGGCAATCTATAATCCGATTCTTCAGCGATTACATCAGACCGAACATTGTTTTAGTTATGTCGATTTCTTACGATAAAGAGAAATCCGCCTGCGCGCCGCGCTGAAGTTATTTTGAGCTCCCGACTCAAACAAATAATAACGACTTGCCCGCACGGCACTTTACAGAATGGACATATACCGGCGTCCGTCACGCATCGTGACGTTAGAACCAGCCAAGTATCTCGGGGATAACGTTACTCGGTAGCACAGTGCATCTACTGTCCTGTAATTGCCATTAAGAAGAGGCCGAGCAAATCGATTAAAACCTCTTTACAAGTGACATGAAAATCGTAGATATTTTTTTCCAAAACCCGGAGAACTAAAAGTCGGCGATAGAAAAAGCATCAAATTGCCGGAGAGATTCTTTCTTCTTAATATTTAAACACTCTAAATCTAATTTAAACTTGTATAAATTGCAAATATGCATATTTATAATTTTCATAAGTATCGCACAGTAGAATAATAATTGCACACGTTATAAAATATCGTCGAGACGAAATACATGAAATAATTGCAGTCGCGACATGAAATTCGTATCGGTACTCTTTTCCAAAACCCAGAGACTTAAAAGTCGACAATGAAGAAAGCAAATCGCCAGAGATTTTCTATTTTTAATATTTAAGCATCATAAATTTAATTTAAATTTGTACAAATTGCAATTATACATATATATTTATTATAATGATGCTGGGAGGTAGGGGCGGTCCTCAACAAGGTCCGTCTGTGACACCCAGACTAAAATTAAGTCCATTGTACCTCCCTTCTTTTAACCTACCGATTACGGAAGGCTCCAAAAGAGAAGTCCAATCTCCGATCGGTAGGTATTCGAATTTAAAATGGATATATATATATAGAATGAGAAGCCACTTGGATTTGAACCCTTCCGTTATTAATCACTCGCTCTAGCATGGAGCCATGCGTCATCCCAATATATATATTTATAATTTTCCCAATTTTTGCCCAATAGAATAAAAATTGCACACGTTATAAAATATCGTCGAGATAAAACACGTAAAATATTTGCAATCGTGACATAAAATTCATATTGACACTTTTTTTCAAAACTTAGAAAACTAAAAGTCGACAATGAAGAAAGCAAATCGCCGGAGATTCTCTATTTTTAATATTGAAGAATCCTAAATCTAATTTAAACTTGTACAAATGTTGCAAATATGTATTTTATAATTTTTACACTGTAGAATGATAATTGCACACGTTATAAAATATCGTCGAGATGAGACACGTAAAATATTTGCAATCGATAGACGCACGAAGCTGAAGTCATTAGCGTACAATGAAAGTACGATGACTGTTTTTTGTCCCTCCCCGCTTCGAAAGTCGCCCGCGTATCACATGGAAATTTATGTAACGACGTGCCGTGCCGCCTGTCCTCTTGTTGCAATGATATTTACTGTGAAAAGCGAATGAAGACGCTGCTGCATGCAACAAATTGGAATATAGCCGGCATGAAGAAGTTAACAACTCGCACACGAGCCAACTCGAGCGTGTACGGAGTACACGCTTCGTTTCGCTGAAATAATAACGAAGATCCCCAGGCCCGGCCCGTGTCGTCACGGTGTAAGCAGGAATTTCTTGCTCTCCTTTCCTTTACATTTTCACCCAAAATTACAAAAAAAAGTTCTCGCCAACGTCGCGCGGACGAGACTCCGACGAGTGGAATTAATGCGAGAGAGGCGACTCGGAAGACTTAGAATTGAATTTCGCAAAAAGCCGCGCCTTCGTTTGCGCGAAACGATTATTTAAAACACCGTACGCACGTACGATGTAACCGTACTTTCGAAAAACTATAAAATCATCCGTTTTAATTAACGCTCGTTCGTGTTATCTGCATATCACGGTTTCTCATTTGTCAATTTGGAGAAATCCGCTGTCCGATTAAATGTACAATCGGCTTTTATCGTCCTGTATTTTTAATGGCTGAATATTGTTCTGGAAAATCAGCCAGGTACAAATCTGTGGACGATTACCGTGATTAGGTGACACACGCGCGATGTTGACACCCACGGTACCTCAAGGGCTACGGGTACGGCGAATTGCTCAGCTCGCGCGCAAGAAACGTCCTACACGTAAAACCAATCGGTTTTACACGCCGGTTTCAAACGCCTGTCAACGATTGACAAATCAACGATCCGGCAATGCCGATCGCGCCCGCGCATGAAAATGCATAGGCAACAGCGACAAAAACTTCGTTAAGGCCATGCTCCGGCTCAAGAAGCGTAAAATGTGGCACGTTACACTATGCAACGTGACGATTTCCATCGCTCGCTGTTATGGCCAGTAAAATGTCTTTCCGCGTCTCAAGTGTGAAAAAGTTTGATAACAAATAATCGCATTATTTCCTTCTTTCTTTCGTCATTATCGGTTTAAAACTAATTTATCTAATATGTGTATATGAATCTTATAAAATATATATTAGAAATTTAAGTACTTTATTAATATTAAATTTTTCTTGATAATAAATC
>VBVQ01005347.1:0-12017 GCA_011636635.1 Tetramorium simillimum | reverse complement strand
ACGATAATTCGTACCCCATCTACGAAACTGCCGGCACGCGCCGTGTGCCACCACCTCGCGCGTGACGTCATACCCTTCCTTTTAAGCGCGTTACGTTCTTACGCGCGCGCGAGCGAGGCCGAGGTACGCGCGTACGTGCGTAGCGCGTGTCTGGCCACGTCGTGCCGCGGATCATTCGCTCGCGATACGGCGAACGCCGAGGGGCGGTCGCGAGAGATCGCTTCGTTTATCCGAGTAATGCGTCTTACGTGATGGACGATTGTGATGAATGAACGTACGGGCAGGGGTGGCGGGAAATTGCCACGCGCCTCTCCGGATTGATTGCAGCATCTTCAGCAGAATAGTGGGACGTTTACGTCCCGGTTAATTTTCTTACTTATTTATATAAATCGTATCGTCCCAAGTAGAACAAAAAGTTACAATAACGTCAAAGTGACGTCAAAATTATGAGATATGATTATAAAATTCCCGTTTCAATCATAATTTAATCATTTTTTTGACATTTTGACATCTTTTGAGGTCACTGATGAACTTAACGAGTAATGAGTAAATAATTGAATAAATAATTGATGCATACGTTGTTTATACGTCGAGACAAGTATCTCATAATGAAAGAATTGAGAAATTGAGTATACTGAACTGCAACGTATCCAAATTGCCGGTATAATTATGTCGCGCATGTTACTTGGTTGCACCTGCAACTTGTCGAAACACATAATGTCTCGCAGAAATATTTAAACCTAATTTGCCAGCTTGATATTTCGCGCACATGGCCGGCAGGTATTTATCAGCCTTCACAGCTCGATATGTGTCAGAATAAATTTAATAAATCAGCTAATGAAATTCCGTGAGAAGTTACGCGAAAGATTTTTAAATCCGGATTAATTTTGAATTCAGTTTGCAATTATTCTTAATTATCAGTCAAAATTTTCTCTAAAAGTATCGATGGTAAAATATTAATAGTAATAAACGTTGCTTAAATTGTTAATATTAAATTCCGGTAAATTATGTGAAATAAATGCGGAATTCGTCGCGTCGTTATTAGAAATCAAACATACGAGTTACTTATACTTTTTTGTGAACAAATTCGAGCTCCGTGGCACGAACTGCACGAAATAACCGACTTTCAGCGAAATTCGCGTGGTGGCCCCCTAATCTGGATATTTGCCAACTGCCCTAATTCAAGGGTTCACCTTCCTAATACCATATAACATTCGGCACACACCGAGGCAGCGATTGCGCGTCATCTGCGCTTCCTCCTTTCCATTCTTCGACTTCGGCGTATCCACGTCCCGATTCGTGAATATATGGGGATACAAAAAAATTAACAATAATTCCATTGTTTCCGTCCATTATTTCTCTATTCTACGTCATTAGGAAAAGTTGACCAATTCAGCTAATTTAACTTAAAATAATTTAATAACAATCTCTGTTTCAGTACAAGTTAAATTAAATGAAGAATTTTTGTTAAAGATTAATTCCTGAAAAGTCCAAAAAAAAACTATTCTTGATGTTGTTTTAGACGGACGAAAGCCGATGACATGCTCTCTTGCGTCAGAGAAAACATCAATCTAAAAATACAATTGTCTACTCTATGTTTGTCATTCTCTTTCTCTGTGTGACTAGACTGTGTTTTGTGACAAGCTGCACACTTATATAATGCGCACACGTACACTTGCCCCGCTGCTTCTTTGACACTCTTCCCTAGCGAGTTTATGCTACGCAAAGTCTCTGACGTCACTCGTTGCAAAACCGATGGCTGGGGTGCGGCAAACCCCCATCTCACTGTCTCTCCCCCCTCTCTCTCTCTCTCTCTCTCCTGGCCGCAGGGCGCGTATTATGCGGCATACGCATCGATGCTATACGGGGTGACAGATTATTATGGCGCGTATACTGCTCCCCGGCTGCAGGCATTATGTCGGGAATATAATAGCCTGGACCTGTCTCGGCCACGCATCCGCGTCCCTTATTGTTAGTTAGTAGAGCCTCGTCCCTCTGCAGCTCACCCCTATCTCACCTCTATCCGAATTTCGCAGGCCGGCGTGCCCTGCCAAGTGCTGTGCAGCCGTCGCAGCTAATAAATCCGCGGCGTTATTAAGAAGACTGCCTTTGATGTTTATAGCTCTCCCAAAAAAAGCTTATATTCTTATCAAGATTGATCGATCAGGGATCCCAAAGATCCCGGTTTTTTTACAAGTTTTTTTTTTAACAAGTAAGACAATGGTCGTGCAGGTTTCTCTTGTTATTAAAAATCGCAACGAAATTATGTATGAATAAAATAAAACGTAATTACATTATATCAAAATCTACCACGACACTTTATAAAAACGGTTTGAAAGTAACAGAGAAGCGACGTAGAACTGCGGAGGACGGAGCGAGAACAAATCCACCCTCATGAGCTGGTGTCAAAAATAAAAAAAAATCACAGTCAAGTAAACAACGTGGTGATAAGTTGCCGATACGCAGAAAGAAGCCTTTGTTATTTTCTTCGCCACGCCGTGCATCGGGGGGGAAGGCCTGGGAGTGAAGGAGAGTAGAGACACCGCCACGGTGTCCGTAGCTGTACAGTGTACTTCCGGTCACGAGGTGGTTCAACAGGTCAGACCAACGGGGGAGCCAGATGAAACCACTTCCGGCCCCGGTCGTCCCCCATGCCCCCGTTTTTCTTCCTTATTTCGCTCCACGTGGGTAGCGTCTGTCTTTTCTGTCGCGCTCCCCCTTGCTTCTCGGCGCCTACAGATGCTCAAATCGATACAGTATCGATATTATTTGTGGGATAAGAAAAATTAAAAAGAAAATGAACTACAATTTACTGAAACGTTATATTATTTTTGCGATTGAAACTTACATTATAGGCGAAAGTAAAAAAAATAATAAACACTCCAATTTTATTTTCCACATTGTTATAAGACTATAAAGTGGACAATTCCAATTTTACTTTCCACACACTGAAAAAAAATCTGGTTAAAAACGGACGAACAAAACAATCTTGTAGGATTAGTCAAATATTCTGATTATTATAAGTCATAAAGTATTGAGTTTTGTTATAATAACCAGAATATTTGATCAATCCTATAAGATTTTCTGATTCGTCTGTTTTTTAACCAGAATTTTTTTTCAGGGCATTATTCATAAGACTATAAATGTGGACAATAAAATGTCGATGACAAAAAGCAATTTGTACAGAAGCAATTTTCTTTTTCAATCCATAGCTATACGAGAAAAAGTAAGAGAGAAGAGAGAGAGAGAGAAAGAGAATCGCGCTTACACAAGGTATACGCATGTACAGTACATCCACGCTTACGCGTTCGTGTACTTACTCGCGGTTGAGTATGCTTTTCGCCCGTAGCACACGTATACACACAGACGGATCACTCGGCCCTCCCCCCTCCGCTCCTCCTCCGACCGTCGCTCTTTCATTCATACACAATGTCAGCGTGCATAAACGCGCAAAAGTTTACGTGCAGCCAAGACCGCAACGCGGTCGGCAGCACATGCACTCGTTACCGCCGCCGTTTCGCTCTGGTATGCGTGCACTTTCTTGCAAGAACGAGGAGCGACTCAATGAACTACCGTCGGGAGGTTGCGGATTGCATTTCCGCCGACTATATCCCGCGGGAACGAGAGATTTACTGGGGTTGCACGCGTAGCGCTGGCAGTCAGTAATTTCGACGTTCGAGCATTCCGTGTGACACACACACACACACACACACACACACACACACTTCGTACGTCACGATAAACTTTAGAATTCACACAAATTGTAGCAAGTCGAAATACCTATTATATTATATCCAATTATTACACTGAAAGCATTTCCTACAGTTGACGTAATTTTATTAAAAGTTCTAAAAATCTTTTATTTTATTATTTTACACAAATACTTACTGACTTTCTACAAATCTTAGAAAGCGAAGAAATATTTATAGTTACAACTTTAACACGACAACATTACATGTCCATTACGCAATTACATTATGTAATTCATTTTTTAATATTTTAATATTAAGAGGAAAATTCGCAAATCTCGCGAAATCTCTCGTGACATTTTTTTCTTTGCAACATCTGCGACGTGCTACGTGCAAACTTGGCGAAAGATCGCGGCAAAGCGCTTAATTACCTTCATTCGTTACGCGAAAGCGTAGTATGATAATTCGGGAATATTATCGAGTTTAATCTCGGACTGACGGCGACAGTTGCTTTACTCGCGGCCGTCCGTAGAGATATGCAGCTGATCCCACCGGGGATCAAGTCGGTCGATCTTAATCGACGTACGAGCACCGTGAATTTTATATGGCGATTATGCTAATCAAAATTTCCTTAAGCCATACCATGAGAGGTCAGTGTGCCTTAATATTATATTACTTACAATTGGACAAATCTTAAAAATTCTGATCAATTACACTGAAAAACAATTCTGGTTAAAAACGGACGAATCAGAAAAATCTTGTAGGATTGATCAAATAGTCTGGTTATTATAATAGGACTTCTGGTTATTATAAGTTATAAAGTATTAAGTTCTATATTTTTTTTCACTGTACATGATCGAATCTTTTTCCGATATAAAGATATTACAGCTATATTTAACTAGAGACGTTAATAGCGCGCAATTATCGTTTTTTATTTGCTGGAAGTATAGAGAAGGGTTTTATTTGAATTTATGAAATCGACGATCCTTTTTACACAGTGCACGCCTTGGCAAAGTATCAAATGCACCCGCGATAAAACTCGTCGCGTACCGACGAAAAGCCACGCTGGGAAAGTAAACACGGAAAAGGATTAAGTCGAGTGCTTGCGAATCAAACAAACGTACGAGGTTGCTTTTTCGGCTGTGAGAACTCTGCCGCTCGTGCAAACGAAATATAACCGTCCGAAAACGCGCAGAGAGAGAGAGAGAGAGAGAGAGAGAGAGAGAGAGAGAGAGAACGCGCATTCTCACTCGGTCCTTCCTTCCGGTTTCTATCTGGCCGTCGCATAAAACAACGCCGCTGTTACACCGGCACGAAATCGCGCGGATCCACCTGTCGTCACGTAAAGTTTTCTCGGAAGATCGCTTCGGAGCGACGAATATTAAGACTGGTAGCAAAGGTAGTTACTGAAAGTTAGAAAGCTCGAAAAAATAGATTTAATTTTTAATAGCAATTTAACTCGGCTCACTTTTCTTCCTTCTCGAAGAGAAGAGAAAAAAGTATGTTGTGCAAATGCAGTTATAAGTACATTCCATACAGGTCAAATCGTATATTTTTTTAGATAGAAAAATAATTCGTTTTATTAAAAGAAAATTGTGTCAATCAGGTAAAATCATGTTTTATTGAGACATTTGCTGAATCGACGGAATTGATCGTTTTTTTGGGGGGGAGGATAGACCGTCTCCTAATTCTTAGAACGATACAGGAGATACGTGACGAAAAATATGAGGGTGTATTTATGTCGGGTTCTAATGCGGAGTGGCATCATGAGGTTGGCGTGATTCACGTAATGACTACGAAATCTTCCGTAGAATCTGGTTAATACCATTGTGCGGTTTCGGAATGGCCGGTAAAGACTCGAGGGACGCTGGGAGAGGGCAGTCGATAGTCCCTCGGGGCATAAGTGGACGCACGTATTCCGATTCCACCTGGAGAGACCGAGAAGACACCCAGTCTCGGTTGCTTAATCGCGATCCCGTCGCAGCTGTCAATGCGGAGCGTTCTAGATTATCTTACGAAGAATATTGTGTCCATTTCGAATCGGAAACGCAGGATAAAGCGAGGACTGAGCGACTACTCACTTTTATAAATTATCCTGTTCTGATCTCCCAAGAAAAAAAGGAGCGTTGAAGTTTAACGTGTAAGATAAATTTATAGACTTTAACGAAAATAATTATAGAATTTAATGAAAATAATTCCACCGTACTTCTTCGTTTCCGTAGAATCTAATTGCTTGAGAGACTTCATCAAAGTTACTCGTCGTGAATAAAAAAAGAAGATGATAGTTTCTATCACAATGATGAATTGCTTCGAGCGCGGTAAAGGAGATCGGGAGCAGCTCACTCGAAATTGCCTCCAAAGCTACTTAAATGATGCTCTCAATCTCGCGTAAATAATCGAGTCAGTCACGGGGTCCGGCGGCAAGGCGCGGAAACATTTACGGGAGCCTCTTCTTCGGAGGACACAGGGCCGCGTGGTAGGGAGGGACGGCACGCGTGCCACGCGCCCGATCTCTTCCGAAGGGCAGCGGGTGCGCACGAGGCGCCTGATACGAGCGATAACAATCTCTCTCCCGGAGTGACTCTTGCCGGCACAATACCCCCACCACGAGCCCACGGCAGATCCAGCGCGATACGTGATCGGTTCTGTTGCAGCTGCTGTTTCTCCGCACCGTCGGGCCTTCTTTCTTTCCCTCTTCCTTCCGTTCTCCCGGACGTCTTTTCTTCTCGGCCGATGTCTCTCCCGGCCTCTCGCGATACAGCTCGATTTCTTCCTTTACAGCCAGTAAGATAACTTCCTAAACAAATAACTCGCCCGCTACTTGCGGAAGTGACAACTGCCGCTGATAACTTTGTCGGCCAAGGTGCAAGATAATTGTAATCAGAAGGGCGTGAAATGTTTCTGAAGGTATATTTTAAGGAGATATCTAAATTGGGGTCGGTTTTACTTGTCAAGAAATAAATCTTTATTTTTACAGGACCACGTTGAGAAAATTAAATAAATCAGACTAAGGATCGGTTTTTCCAATTTCTCGGTAAGCTAATTAATAGTTCAATCACACGTCTAAACTTGTCAAATTTGAAAATAAAACAAAGACAGACGTATGATTCAACTATTAGTTAGCTTGTCAAGAAGTTGGGAAAACCTAAATATCGTAATCATAATTTTCTGATAAACGCGCTCGGTATAGCTGGTCTCGAGTGATGGATGACTTCGGTCTGCAGCAACAGGAGCGCCCATGCTCTCGATCCAACAAAGGCCAGGACATCATCATTGTCTATGTTCACGCGAGCACCCTTCGCATGATCGTCGCTGACCCTGCGGGGAAGGGATGACAATGCTCTCTCGATAGTAGGTACTCGAGCAGAGCGAATCAGGGCGGAAAAGCTCGCGATTTGCATCTGACTGCAACCTTCGCGTTTACCTGCCTGCTGCTCCCGGCACCACCGGGCGTGGGGTGGGAGAGAACGGAGAAAAAGAAAGATCACGCGGGACGAGAAAGAAGCATCTGTTCTTGGGTTTTCTTTAGCTAAAAGGCCCCGTGGGAGTGGTACAACGGGAAAAAAAGACAAGGAGGATGCGAAAAAGATGGAGTGGGACAGTCGAGAAGCCTGCTGCTGCTGCTGCTGCTGCTGCTTCTTCTTAAAACGAGACGCGTTCTTAGTCGAAGGAAAAAAAAAGAAGAGGGAAATAGCGGGAGGGAGGGCACGGGAAGAAGCGAGGCACCGGTATGAAAAGCTTTTCCTGATACGCAGCTGCCGCTTCTCCATGTTCATTGGAAATTAATTGGTCCTTCGAATACGAACTATTGAGAGCCTCGATCGTGCGAGGCGCTCTCCTTCCTCGGGAGAGTAAAAAGGATAATAAGTCGCACCTTTTGTGCCCGTCGTCAGCTTGTTCGATACTGTTCGATACCACGCGTCCTGTAATTGGCGGTGTACTCGGAGAATAGACGATTTCTCGTCACAGAGTAAATGCTAATGAACACGCGGCCTTTTCAATCAGCGATGAGTCATAGCCCGGCGTCAGCATTCGAAAATCCAGCGACGCCGAACACGAAACTGCAGTTTCTTTCTTTTTTTTTTTCTTAATTCAAGATCCACACGATCGTCTCGATCGATTTGGTCACACGCCGGACAAACTAATTTCCATTTACCTGTATATATGCCTTTTCGGGAAAGCACGATGCGTACATACTAAACAGGGAACGAAAACAGTGAAGCGTTTAGAATCGGCATTTCTTTCAAGTTTTAGATCAGACTGAAATACAAAATCTAATTTTTCGACCGAATTTTCGTTTTATCCATTGATCGCTCATTATTCCATTAATAGTTTTTCCTCTTCTTTTTCCATTTTCGATAACAAGCATCGGTGTACGATATTCTGTATATCCGCGAATATGTTCGACCATTGTCGTACTTGTAGATTTACGAATTGAAATGTAGCTGGCTAAGCCGAGATCACTTTGGCGATCTCGCGCCGAAGGCGTCTCTTCTCCTGATAGTGAAGCTTAAACACGCGCGTTTTGTACGCACTCCCATTAGAGCGATGAATTCGCGTCACGTACGCGCCGCGTGTGGGAACCGTGGAACACAATACGGTCGTACGCGCGCTTACCTTTATGGCAGTGACGAACCGTCCATTGTTATGGTAAAAACAGCCGATACATGCGCTCTGTCGCCTTAATCACCGACACGGCATACGGGGTGTTTCTGTCCAAACGGAGAAACTGTCGAAGTGATTAAAGTGATCGCCGATCGAAGACTAGAATTCCTAACAGGCACTTCTTCAATTATGTCCACTTCTACCAATGCAGATTAACTTTAATCTCGGTTTAGCTTACTTTTCATCTTTTTCTAATTCTTAAAACTAAAAAAAGATAGAAAGTAAGTTAAACCAAGATTAAAGTTAATCTGCATTGGTAGAAATGGACATTAATCGATTAAAATGATCGACGAGTAGAATGATTAATAGAATCTGACAATTAATCGCGTTACTTGATGTTATATTATAATTATATATATTATGTTTGAGCATTTTCATCGTCCGTGAAATTAAATTAGCAATTTTTAGCATATAATTTCAATTTTCAACAATTAACGGTCTTTCAAAATCCATTGTTTGATATTTACCCAGATAGGAACGCATGCAGAAAAATATTAGCATCATTTTAATTTAAAAATATAATGTATAATATATTTTGTAACAGTCTAAATTTAACTTTTAAAATCATTAATTTTAAATTTAATTATTGTAACATATAGTAATCTTCAAAAAATTGATGCCTAAAATAAATCCTTAAATAATTGTATAATTAGCACAGTTATTACTGAATACATTTCAAAAATTAATTTTGTAATTATTGTAAAAATTGTTACAACATAAAATTATACAGTTATCATTCAAGTAATAGTAAGAAATTTTTTTATTTTTTATTTTTTAAGTGTTATTTTTGCTTCATAATTTTCTCAATATTTATAACTTATAGTTATAAAATTTTTTTCAGTAAAAAATATGCTTTTGCAGAATCACCTTTTGACAATTATTGCGAAATGCAGTGAATGAAAAGAAGCGATAATTGTGTATTTACTACAAAAGCTTCCTATCTGGGTAGTCACTCCGAACATTGTCGCAAAATTCGCTGATTGAGGTGAGACACGCTGTGCGTGGAAACGCGGTGTGCGATGTTCGTGCGCGTCGCGTATAAAAGTACAAGCATCAACTCGGTATTACGTATGACGCGCTACCGACGACGTCGACTTTCCCAAAGCACGGCTCCTTCGAGGTAAACGGCCTGTCTTACGTCCTTCCCTGCGCTCCTACTTCGGTAGCCGCGTGTATTTTACGTATACACCGAAGAATGCCGTGTTATTTCGGGACAAAAAGAACTCCTTTAAGCAAGGACAAGAATTCGTCTGGATTTCAGTCTTTCACACTCCAATTGGTGATTTCTGCCTAATTATTGCAATTTTAACGACCTCTAGGTCGTTGTGCAGTAGAATCTTTTGGCACATGTTTTGCGAAATAATAATTAAATCTGTCAATCTTCTTGGAAAACATTTTAGGCACGCATGTGACGCTTTTCGAGCTGATCGAAAACATTTAAGTATATCCGAAAATTAGTTTAGTATGCCAGATGGTGGGAAGGGCACCGTCCACGCGCCGAATCAATTATCTCGGACTTGGCGGTACAACGGAAAAATGAAGAGGCGAACGAGGCGTGGAAGTGATCCGGCGTGTTCCTTCATTAGCGAGCATTCGAGTCCATTTAGTGAAACTGACCATCTGACACGCCGTAACGAACCGTAACTTGGTTGATCGCGTGCGTGCCCTTCGCCACCCTCCGATCATTCGTCAAGATACGTTGCCTCTTAATTAATACAACGGGCGTTTAGGCCCGATGACGATTAATCGATCGATTCGCCGTTTATCGGAACGACGACGGCGGCGGCGGGCCGACGACGAAGAGACGACCGGTGGTGGAGAAGTAAACAGGAAGCCATCCCCTTGCCTCCGGTCTCTCGTGAATTCACGACAAAGCGCGGCGCGAACAACAGAAAACTTCGGTCCACGATTCCTCTCTTCACGGCGGTTTTGTTTTCGGCGGCGAGAGGTTCCGGTTAATACAGAAAGCGCCGAATCGACAAAGGGCACCGAGGACCGGCGAGAAGCGAAGCGCGGAAGGAAGCGAAGTCGCCGGCCTTTATTTCGCGCTCCCGTCTCGACCGCGAAGTATAAACGGAACTTCGTTTCTTCGCCCCGCGTGCGCTCTGAATGGGCGTGCGAAATTCCGGAAGTTCGCCAAAGAGCGTCAAAGGGAACCGAGGGAAGTAATAGGAAGTTGAGGGAGTTCGGGGGAGGGAGGGACGCGACGAGATGGAGGGAAGGGGGGAGAAGTGAAGACATCGAGAGATCTTTTTCTGGACGGCCTCCCCCTCCCCCCTCTCCCTTCGTGAAGAAGCAACGAGCCTCCCTTTGGTAGAATGACGTTCGAGAAGGGGAACGACGAGTGACAACAACACGTGTGCCACGTGAGAGTGCGAGTGGGACAAGGTGGTTGTGTGTATCTTTAGCGCTCAATATAGCGGAAGCCAAGGTGGTTCCAGCCTCCCCGTACGGGCCACTTCCGCCCACTACCTCTCGACTACTTCTCTCACTTTCTCTCTTTCTCTCTCTCTCTCTCTCTCTCCCCTTCTCTCATCCCGGCGCCCCCATTCTCGCCTCTTCATCACTGCGATATCCTCCCCTTTGTCCTTCTTCTCTCTTTCTCTCTGATTCTTCATTCAAGCGACTGCGCGTTTCCGAAATTCCTTCACCCTTGTTCGATTTCCTCCCGACACCGCAAACAATGTTTACCTGAGTTGTACAAAGATCCTTAAGGACCAACGATTATCATTGAAATTTGAAAGTGAAACGGGTTCTTTTATGTGTATTTTGTGTCTGTTCGTGAACGTGCTGAATTTTCAAGAAAATTTTACGCTATCGGTCTGTTACGTTAACGTACGGAGATTCTTTTTTATTGGATGATCGACGTGAAAAAAAATTAAAATCCTTATTGGAGTTTAATATTGCTCCCCGCAACTTTCACAGGCCATACAGCCGTCGTGCGATCATGATCCATGAATCTGCGCAGGTACTGATGCCTAAAGACTCCGTTTCGCAGATTGTACCATAAGGCTACTGTCTGACACAAGAAAGGAGCGTCAAGGATAGCTCACAGAATAATAAAAGAGATTCTCCGACAGCCGGTTGTTACGCGCACCAGAAGGTACGGCTGTTTACGAGATAGAAACCGCCAGATATTTGACTCGAGTGTCGGAAAGCGAGGGACAAAATTCGGCGAGAACGAATTTCAAGAGTGCGAGAAATCGGGCGGGTTAAAATATGAAGTAGAAAGTAAGCAGTAATCACACGTATTTTTCGTGATTAACTTTAACCTTCGAATGTAAGACTTCTCTCGATAAAAATTTATTCGCAAAAATAATAGAAAAGTGACATTGATAAAGTTTAAATTGAATATTGGCGAAGGAATAAAGATAAATGAAATAAAGATAAGCCAAAGATTTCTTCAAAGTTTAATCGATATTGGTGGAAATATCGTAAATATTGCGTAAAAAGGGAAAAGGGTGATGGGACACGAGAAGGATTCACGAGAAGGATTGGAGATTATAAGACGAGAGATTGAGAGAGCGGGCTCAAGGCCAGATGCGAGATGTACAGACGGAACGGAAGGAAGCACTTTTTATTATTTTTGTTGCGCCTCTCTTTTCGGGGCCCTCGAGAGCGAACGAGAGCGCAGGAGCAGAGTGCGGCGAGAAGGGCAGAAGG
>VBVQ01005346.1:0-12023 GCA_011636635.1 Tetramorium simillimum | reverse complement strand
GGCTACCACAACCGCACTGATGATTGGACGAACGGTTCTCCTGCTCGAACATAAAGTTAATACTCCAAACTACTACCAAATGTCGCTGCAAGTTCAATTTTCTACATTTTAATGGGACTTATTAGAGCACGAAGTTTGGAGTGGGGTATGTCATACCCCGTGTGCGCTTTAAGAGTTAACCTGATTCTATACAGCACAAAACTCGCAGTTATGTTGTATATAGTAATATTGCTGCACGATTGCAATCTTGTTGTTGCTATAATGTAATTGCACGTTTTTTTTATGCTGCACGGGTAGTTATTTTACTTATCGTAAATTTTTTTGCGCACATAAAGTCTTTTAGCACTAATTCAAATTAACACTGATAAATTATCACTGTCACTATTATTTCGTTCCATCATTCTCGTTAGGTGGTTGAATCCGGACTGTCTAACGAAAACGATGCCTGCGGCTACAGATATATTAATAATGCACGATCGAAGTGTCCAGCAATTTTTTGCTTTCAGCGGTACTTTTTAACGATATAGCAAAAAGTATCTACAAGCTGCCTGCTTTCCACGGGTCTTGTAAAATTTTCAACGGTTTGACTCATTTCGTCCCTTGTTATGAACGTAGGAAATTTTTTTCTTATACGTCGTATTTAATTATTCATTTGCGAGGTCTTTGGCAATAAAAGAGAAAATTTTTATAACGTATAAGAAAAAAATTTCCTACGTTTTTTAGCAAATGTGAAACGTAAAAAGCATGGTTCTACCAATAAACTATGAATGCCCGTTTATGCGCACTCTCCATTATAATTTATACATCATACTCTTTTGCCAAATGAACTTTGACGTGACAGTAACAGCGCACGTTCTTTCTGGTTGCTGTAATATTCATAACAGTGCAACGTACCGCCTTTCACGAATTTCATCGGAAGCATGCGTGATAATAATTTTCAAAAAGTGGGGATAATATCGTTGACGAAGCAAGATCAGTAATCTTCGGACCAATGGATCGTTTAAGCGAA
Source organism: Tetramorium simillimum (assembly GCA_011636635.1). Taxonomy (NCBI): domain Eukaryota; kingdom Metazoa; phylum Arthropoda; class Insecta; order Hymenoptera; family Formicidae; genus Tetramorium; species Tetramorium simillimum. The sequence continues at coordinate 11,014 of VBVQ01005346.1, read as the reverse complement.
CATAATGGTGTTCTTTTTCACTATCAATTAATAATTTTAACAAAACAAATTTACGTAATAAAATAGAATAATATCTCTCGTCATACTTTAATAAGATTATTGCATCAAGTGTTTACTTGTAAGAGAGAAGAGAGTAATAGGAAGAATGTGAAATAAATATTTTGAATTTCGAACTGGAAACAATATACTTTTTTTCTTAATGATTGGGTTACAGATAATCCTTTGTTATAAACAATACGACTAATGATACTTCTATCATTAAATAAAATAATGCATCTGTAATATAGTTGAAAAATAAAGACATTATTTTTATAGAGTCGAAATTTTTCATATGTCATTTTAATATTTCTCTCTCTCTTTCTCTTTCATACATATTCTTTTAATCAATTTTTGAATCTATGATAAGTTCTTATGCATAACATAAATCTGTAAATTTACATCAATCTTATACTTTAGTATTTTAATTAGTATTTTTATTTAAAATTAAAAAAAATTAAAGATTTATTAAGAACTTACGTATGTGTATTGCCAATAATTTTTCCGGATTCTTGCAATATGTTAAAATATATGAACTTACGATTTTACAGTGTAAATTTAATATAATATACATTTTAATATGAAAAGTTTTAATAGAATTTGTGAAGTTTTACAGTGTAATATAATATTTAAGTCAAAGGATTAATATATTTGATTGATTGATTACATAGATTTAGAATGGGCGATCGGTCCAAACCGTTTTCTGTTAAAAATTGTCGGTTTGTGGCCGGAAAAGATTAAAGATCAGTATGAAGAATTATTGTCGAAGCTTGTGCTGCTATTCAACGTCATCATATTGGTCTTTGTAGTAACAATACCATCTTTAATGTCACTGAAAACCGTATGGGGTGATATGTTACTGATGATAGACAATTTGCAATATACCGTACCTTATTTGATAGCAATACTGAAAGTCTTCATCATGTGGTATAAGAAAGGAGGTACTTCAACATTTAACGAGTTATTTGCCTCTTTAGATTTCTTTCCGCTTTATAATTTTTTAAAAAACTTGTACTCAAATTTGTTTCAAATTTCTTATTTTTGGAAATTAAAAAAGTTTAACAATAACTATATTGGCACAATCATGCAAGATTGAGGAAACAATATTATATGAAAATAATAATTTCGTGTATGTATGTAAATGTATCGAAGATATATGATTTTTCTAGTTTTATCGCTGTTGGTTCATTCAATCGTGAATGACTGGATGAGAGTGAAAACGGAAGAGGAGCGAAGTGTCATGATACAGCAAGCCAGGATTATCCGTTTGCTAGCCATGGGCGGAATGTCCATGTGTCTTTTAACATTGAACATAGTTTGTATCATCATTCCCGAGAGGGCAAATACGGTAACGAATTTCACCGGGCCGAATGGAAAATCTCTTCCAATTCAACTATATTATTTGCAAGATACACTCAGTAGCCCGAAATACGAATTAATATATTCGATACAAGTAATCGGGCTGATTGCTGCCGGTCTTTCTTTTACCGCAGTTGACAACTTCCTTGGATTTGTGATTTTACATGCATGTGGCCAGATAGAAAATTTATATCTGCGACTATCGAACCTGGGAAAGGATCCGAATTTCAAAGCAGTTTTAAAGTAAACGTCAAAGATCACATCCGTTTAATCAGGTGTTGAACCGAAAATTTTCGTGGATCGGACTTAATTATTTCTCTAAAGAAATTCGCTAAGAAATTTATCATTAAAGTTTCATTTGCTAAAACACGGCTTTTAATTTTAGTTTATATTCTAACTTCTTTGTAAATTTCTTTGAAGTAAATTATAAATATAGAATTTAAAATTCCCTATTATCAATATTCTATAAAAAGTGTATAAACGTTAAACACATGTTATTACAGACAGTATTTATTTTTTGCTATATCTGATTTGCAGATCTATAGACATCATTGATAACACATTCAATTTAATGTTCCTGGGTATATTTTTCTTCTTTGGAATACTGTTTTGTCTTCAGGGATTTTTAATAGTTAACGTAAGTAAAAATTGATTTTACTAAAGCAAATATCATTAATTAATATGATAAAGTAACTGCTTACATCTTCTAAATTGTTACGAGATGCGTTTATCAAAAATGTATCATTATTCCTTCATAGTTTTTTTCTATTTGCTACCACTTTTCATGCAATAATTTTCGAAACGATGAAACAAAGTATTTTCAAATATATGTAATCTACAATAATTTAGGTTGTTAAACGAGACGGTCAGTTGTCGTTTACGCAATTGATTTGGTACATTACCGCAACATTATGTGTTTTATTGCATATGTGTCTGTATTGTGCGGTCGGCGAACTTCTCGTGACTCAAGTAAGTATAAGAATGATTTGTTTTAAATAACAATCCATAGTAGCACATGATAGAGTATATACGTTTTGTATACGTTTCCTAAACGTATTTAAAATATTAGAAACGTTTAGAAAACGTATATAAAATGTATATACTCCATCATGTGCCTCTAGGGTAATAAAGTGCTATTCATCTAATTCTAATTCTATAACACGGAATATTGTCATACTTTTACAAATGACTCTTGCAAATGAGAGATATTTCAGAATCATTACATGGCTTTGAAGGAATAAACTTCAACGAATAGTCATTTTTGTGATATATGTGCTATAAAGCCATAAAATAAATTATCTACTTAACAGCCTTAGCTTGCAGTAGAAATTATAAAACTCGAATTTTTTGTAACTATTGATCAACAGATTTAATTCTTAATAATTTAACTTTCTTCTAATTGACATAATTTAAATAATTAATCTCATACATCCTCCATTCTGAATTAATTCTTTACCAATGAATTAGTATTTACATATGAAACGTATTTTCTTAGTCTGACAAAATACATCGCGCTACGTATGAATATATATGGTACATTCTGGAGCCAAAGGAAGCAAAGAACTTGATGTTAATCATGCTCCGTGCAAAGAAGCCACTCAATATTACAGTGGGAAAAATATTCCCAATGACAATGTCTACATTCTGTAATGTGAGTTGCGTGAGAATATTCGTTAAAAAATATGCAATAATCTGTCATTATTTTATTTGAACCGTTAGACAATATCCTTTGAAATCATTTTTTATATTATAATTTCTGAAGAAAATATTTCTTTCAATTAATTAATGTTACTTAATATTAATATATTAATATTATTATGGGATTTAATATTTTAGTTGCTAAAAACATCAGCGGGCTACGTATCTGTGTTACTTGCCAATCAAGATTAACGATGACACAATTGGAGAGTAAATTAGTCGCTTGTTATTATGTATCACTACAACATAAGATTAAAAATTTGTTATAAAAATACTGTGCGTAAATTTGGTATATGTAAAGAAAATTATATAATTAGAAATATATTTTCTTTATATGTCATGTTTCTCTAACATTGCATTTTAATTACGTTGCGATACAACATCGATCCTTATATTAACTACTGATAGCACGTATATAAATGATCATAATCAGATAAACAAATAATTACATAAAATAATATTTAAGCAAGTATATTATTTTCCTACTATAAAAGACTATTTTTCAATCATATCTGCCTGTTTTTAAAGCAGTAAATCCCCTTCAACTTATTATCTAGGATTTGCTGTCTTTCCCCAGCAAACACAAATGTTAGCAGTTACATAACATAGATGTAATAGTTACATTACATATAACATTTACATCTGTGTTATGTAACTGCTACATTTGTGTTTGCTGGGTCCTGTTTTTCTTTTTTTTGCAATTTAGCATGCCTTTCAACAGCAAAATCTATCTCTCCTACTAATTTGATAATTCTGACCTGGAAATTGATACAATAAGTATATAATTTTATAACAATATATTAATCTCCATTGGTTTTACATACCGCATAATTACGTTGTTTATCTAAGCGTACTTTCTGTCTTATTCCAAGAGGCGTAGGGCTTCCATCTTTAAATCTATAATGTGGTAGATTCGTCAACAGATCAGAAGTACTTGGATTAACCGTTAATCCACGTCTAAAAGTATATTATACTAATTAGATAATTATAACTATAAATTATATGTATATTATTACTACATATAGTATTAATTAATTATACGTAATACTATATTAAAACGTATATCAATAAATTTCATTTCATGTAGATTAATCCAAATCACCAATTTTATTTACTTATAATTAAATATTCTATAAATATATGTATAATTATACAATAAACTTAAGCATAATCATTTTGTGTTAGATGTGCCAATGAACAATGTATATTATTATTCTATATTTAAACATAGATAATTTAAAAAATCATACTTTTGTCTCCACCTCTGGTTCAAGTATTGTGCACAAGACTGATGAAACCCATTAACCATAATAGTGTAATCAATAGTAACAGATAATAGGAAATATTATCGATAATATGATTGCTAATTACGAGCAATAAATAATTATATCATGATAAATCCATTCAATACATTAGTGTATAAATTCCGTAAAGTATAATTGTAACAACATATAACCGTAATTTGTTTTTCTTCTTTGATACTAACTTGTATGTTGTTTAATACGAAGTACAGCTTTAACAGTCTTTATCATATTTGACGACAAGGATATATATTAATTTGAAAACAAGATTTATGCTACTTCTTCTTACACAACCTACACATGTAGTTAATATGTTACACAGAGCAGGTCCCGCCATCACTGCTGCTGCACTGAACTGCAGTGATATTAATATAAAACATCTATTCCTATTAACCACGTTCGTTTCATACTCGTTTCTTTCTGCGTTGGAATATTTTTATTTCAATTATCACAAATGTAGATAACGTAGAATATGTCTATGATAATTAAATATAAGAGATAATATAATTGTACATACACTCGGTACAATGAATAAAATTAATGATAAATTAATTAACATAAGAAAAGTTACTTCTTTTCTTTTATATGTATCACATATCAGTTATGTGTATATATAAAAATGTTAAGCTTTTCGGTGCACTTGCGCAACCACACGTCTCACTCTTGCCCGTCGCGAAAGAACGAACACTGTTTGACAGCAAGAACTTTCTCCCTATTGCTAAAGGTACAATGAACGTTATGTAATAGGAGGATTACGGAGCGTCCGGCGAAAAATGTCAACTCCGAATCGTAGCCCGTCAAAATCTGACAGCCGCTCTCTGTTTTTCACGTTGCTAAGCAGTTTCTTTCCTTTATTTCGACAGCTGACCATAGTAGATCGATAATATTGATTTTCGGCGGTCAGCTGTTAATGTATCGAGCACAACGCTCAAATTCGAACACGAGGATCGTCCGAGCACGGATGCAACAATATAATAAATTTTTATATATGTTAATATAAGAACACACTTATCTATAGACACCTGGAACCCGATAGAAAATAATAGTAATAATATTTCGTAAAGCAATATTTCTGTTTTAAATATTTCAACCCAATTCTACACAGCACAAAACACGCAGTTATGTTGTAATGATGTATAGTAATATTGCTGCACGATTGCAAACTTGTTGTTGCTATAATGTAATTTTTTTTATGCAATACGGTTAGTTAATTTATTTATCGTAAATTTTTTGCGCACATAAAGTCTTTTAGCATTAATTCAAATTAACCCTGATAAATTCACCACTGTGACTGTTAGTTCTTTCCATCATTCTCGTTACGTGGTTGAGTCTCGACTGTCTGAACGAAAACGGCGCTGAAGCTACAGATTCATTAATAATGCACGGTCGAAGTGTCCAGCAATTTTTTGCTTTCAGCGGTACTTTTTAGCGATATAGCAAAAAGTATCTACAAGCTGCGTGCTTTCCAAGGGTCTTGTGAAATTTTTAATGGGTTAACTCATTTCGTCCCTTGTTATGAACGTAGGAAATTTTTTTCTTATACGTCGTATCTAACTATTCATTTGCGAGGTCTTTAGCAGCAAAAGGGTAAAAAATACGAAACGTAAAAAGCATGGTTCTACCAGTGAACTGTGAATGCTCGTTTACGTGCACCCTCCATTATAATTTATACATTATACCCTTTCGCCAAATGAACACTTTGACGAGACAATAACAGCGCACGTTCTTTCTGGTTGATGTAATATTCATGACAGTGAACGTACATACCGCCTTTCAAAAATTTCATCGGACGCATGCGTGATAATAATGTTTAAAAAGTGGGGATAATATCGTTGACGAAGCAAGATCAGTAATCTTCGGAACAATGAATCGTTCAAGCGAATATAAAGGTACTCTTTTTCACTATGATTTAATAATTGTAACAAAACATAGATTTATGTACTATAAAATAATATCTCTCGTAATAATTTAATAAAATTATTTCATCAAGCGTTTACTTGTAAGAGAGAAGAGAGTAATGGGAAGAAAGCGAAATAAATATTTTGAATTTCAAACTGGGAATAATGTACTTTTTTTTCTGAATGATCTCATTACAAATAATACTTCGTTGCCAACAATACTATTGATACGTTTATCATTAAATAAAAAAATATATCTGTAATACAGTTGAAAAATAATTACATTATTTTTATAGCGTCGAAATTACTCAAATCTCATTTTAATCTCTCTCTCTCTCTCTCTCTCTCTCTCTCTCTCTCTTTTATACGTATTCTTTTAATCGATTTTTGAATCCGTGATTAGTCCTTATACATAACATAAATCTGTAAATTAACATCAATCTTAATTACACTTTAGTATTTTAATTAGTATCTTAACTTAAAAAATTATAGTTTTATTAAGAAATTATGTATGTATATTGTTTTTAATTTTTCAGGATTCTTACAATATGTAAAAATATATGAACTTACGATTTTACGGTGTAAAGTTAATATATTATATTTTAATATGAAAAGTTCTAAAAGAATTTGTGAAATTTTATAGTGTAATATGATATTCAAGTCAAAAGATTAATATATTTGATTGATTGATTACATAGATTTAGAATGGGCGATCGGTCTGAACCGTTTTATGTTGAAAATTATCGGTTTGTGGCCGGAAAAGACCAAAGATCAGTCTGAAGAGTTATTCTCGAATCTTCGGTTGCTATTCAATGCCAGCATGATAATTTTCGTAGTTATAACACCACTTTTTATATCAATGAAAACAATATGGGGTGATATGTATTTGATGATAGACAATTTGAAATATATCATGGCTTTTTTGATAACAATACTAAAAGTCTTCTTCATGTGGTACAAGAAAGAAGGTACTTTAATATTTAACAAGTTATTTGCTTCTTTTAGATTTCTTTCCGCTTTATAATTTTTTATTAAACTTGTACACAAATTTGTTTCAAATTTCTTATTTTTGAAAATTAAAAAAATTTAACAATAACTACATTGGCACAATCATGCAAGATTGAGGAAACAATATTACAACATAATAATAATTTCATGTATGTATGTATATCGAAAATATACAATTTTTCTAGATTTATGGCTGTTGGTTCATTCAATCGTGAAAGACTGGATGAGAATGAAAACGAAAGAAGAGCGAAGTGTCATGATAGAGCAAGCCAGGATCATCCGTTTACTAGCAATGGGCGGAATGTTCATAACGTTTTTTACAGTGGTCGTAGGTTGTATCTTTATTACCCAGACAGCAAAGATGGCAACGAATTATACCGGGCCAAATGGAAAATCTCTTCCTCTCCAAATACACTATTTGCAAGATACACTCAGCAGCCCAAAATACGAATTAATATATTCGGTGCAACTAATCGGGCTGATTACTACCGCTTTTTCTTTTACTGGAGTTGACAACTTTTTTGGATTGGTGATTTTACATACATGTGGCCAGATAGACAATTTAAATATGCGACTATCGAACCTGAGAAGGGATACGAATTTCAAAGCAGATTTGAAGTACAACGTGAAAGATCATATCCGTTTAATCAGGTACTGAAGGGAAAATATTCGTGGATCGAACTTAATTTTTTCTCTAAAAAAATTCGCTAAGGAATTTATCATTAAAGTTTTATTTGCTAAAACACGACGTATAATTTTAGTTTATATTCTAACTTCTTTGTGAATTTATTAGAAGTAAATTATAAATATAGAATTTAAAATTCTCTTTTACCTATATTCTATAGAAAGTGCATAAACTTTAAACACATGATATTACATGCATTATTTTTTATTTCATGTTATACCTAATTTACAGATCTATAGACATCATTGATGACACATTCAATTTAATGTTCCTCGGTATATTTTTCTTCTTTGGACTAATGTTTTGTTTTCAGGGATTTTTAATAATTAACGTAAGTAAAAATTGATTTTACTAAAGTAAATATCATTAATTAATATGATAGAGTAACTGATAACATGGACCAAATTGTTACAAGATGCGTTTATCAAAGATGCGTTTATCATTATTCCTTCATAGTTCTTTTATTATTTCATGCAATAATTTTTGAAACAATGAAACAAAATATTTTCAAATATATGTAATGTACAATAATTTAGGTTATTAAACGAGACGGTCAATTATCGGTTGGACAATTGATTTGGAACATTCTCACAACACTATGTGTCCTATTGCACATGTGTATTTATTGTGCGGTCGGCGAACTTCTCGTGACTCGAGTAAGTATAAGAATGATTTGTTTTAAATAACAATAAAGTGCAAATCATCTAATACTAATTCTATAATTCGGAATATTTTTATACTTTTGCAAATGAAAGATATTTAAGAATCATTACATGGTTTTGAAGAAATAAATTTCAATGAATAATCATGTTTGTGGTAGATGTGCTATAAAGCCATATAATGAATTATCTACTTAGCCTTAGCTTGCAGTAGAAATTATAAAAATCGTATTTGTTGTAACTATTAATCAATAGATTTAATTCCTAATAATTTAACTTTTCTATAATTGACATAAGTTAAATAATTAATCTCATGTATCCTCCATTCTGAATTAATTCTTTACTAATGAATTAGTATATATGAAACGTATTTTCGTAGTCAGACAAAATACATCGCGCTACGTATGAATATATATGGTACACTCTGGAGCCGAAGAAAGCAAAGAACTTCACATTAATCCTGCTGTGTGCAAAGAAACCACTCAATATTACGGTGGGAAAAATATTCCCAATGACAATGTCTACATTCTGTAATGTGAGTTGCGTGAGAATATTCTTTATAAAATATGCAATAATCTCTCATTATTTTATTTAAACCGTTAGACAATATCATTGGAAATCATTCATTACGTTATTTCTGAAGAATATATTTTTTTCAATTAATTAATGTTCCGTAAGATTATTAAGGAATCTTATATTTTAGTTGCTAAAAACATCAGCGGGCTATGTATCTGTGTTACTTGCCAACCAAGATTAACGATGATACAATTCGAGAGTAAATTAGTCGTTTGTTAATATGTATCACTACAACATAAAATTAAAAACTTGTTACAAAAATATTTTACGTAAATTTGGAATATGTATAGAAAATTATATGATTAAAAATATAAGTATATGTATAGAAAATTATGTAATTAGAAATATAGTTTCTTCGTATGTCATATTTTTCTAACATGCATTTTAATTACGTTGCGATACAACATCGATCCTTATATAAACTACTGATAGCACGGATATAAAGGATCATAACGGGATAACCAAATAATTACGTAAAATAATATTTAATTGAATATATTATTTTCTTACTTTAAAAGACTATTTTTCTATCATATCTGCCAGTTTTTGAAAATTCCCTTAAGCTTCAACTTATTATCTAGGATTGTTGTCGTTCCTGTTTTTCTTTTTCTTGCAATTTAACATGCCTTTCAACAGCAAAATCTATCTCTCTTATTAATAATATTTCTTGCCTCCAAATTGATGCAATAAGTATATAATTTTATAACAATATACTAATCTCCATTGGTTTTATATACCGCATAATTACGTTGTTTATCTAAGCGTACTTTCTGTCTAATTCCAAGAGGTGTAGGTCTTTCATCTTTAAATCTATAATCTGGTAGATTCGTTAACAGATCAAAAGTACTTGGATTAACCGTTAATCCACGTCTAAAAGTATATTATACTAATTAGATAATTATAACTGTAAATTATACGTACTAGTATCATTAAAGTAATAAAATACTACGTTAAAATGTAAAGCAATAAATTTCATTCCCTGTGGATTAACTTAAATTACTAATTTTACTATACTAACATTACTTATTAATTAAATATTCTATAAGTATATGTATAACTATACAATAAATTTAAGCATAATCATTTTGTGTTAGATATGTCAATGAACAATGTATATTATTATTCTGTATTTAAACATAGATAATTTTGAAAAACCATACTTTTGTCTCCACCTCTTATCCAAGTATTGGGCACAAGACTGATGAATCCCATTAACCATAATAGTGTAATCTATAATAACAGAAAATAGGAAATATTATCGATAATATGGTTGCTAATTACAAGCAATAAATAATTATATCATGATAAATCCATTCAATACATTAGTGGATAAATTCAGTAAAGAATAATTGTAACAACATTATAACCATAATTAATTTTTCTTCTTTAATATTAACTTGACAATATTAACTTCTTTAATATTAACTTAATATTAACTTCTTTAATATTAGCTTTAGCAGTCAATATCATAATTGACGACAATAGTATATATTAATTTGAAAACAATATTTATCCTACTTCTTCTTACAAAGCCTACACATGTAGATAATATGTTACATAGAGGAGGTCCCATCGCCAATGTTACTGCAATGAATTGCAGTAATATTAATCGAAAAAAATTCGTAGTACTGTGAAATACTAATAATGTAATTTTATATAATTTTACATAAGATTTATTTTACTTTGATAGATAGATTAATTACATAAAATTCACATAAGAGTTTGAGAACTGCGTATATTATTTTAATTAATTAATTAATTTTCGCGCAAAGTTGCCGACGCGGTTCTTTTACA
>VBVQ01005345.1:0-12023 GCA_011636635.1 Tetramorium simillimum | reverse complement strand
CTCTTAATTCTATTCAAATAAACTCCATTAAAAATCCTAAAACTTAATTTCTAAAACACGTTTCTTTTCTTTTTAATATTATTTTAAGATTATTGTACTATTATAATTTTTTTATAAAAAAAGAAATGATTTCAAGTGAGCTGAAGAATATCGTTAAAAAATTGAAAATTTTAAACACTTTTTTTCTGTATAAAAGATTATATATAACAAAAAGATTTGTCTATAACATTTGTATTTTTATTTTAGTATAACCTCTCTCTCTCTCTCTCTCTCTCTCTCTCTCTCTCTCTCTCTCTCTCTACAATAATATCTCTCTCTCATAGAATGTAATATTTTAAAAATATACTATTTATTGTGTATCAACTATGAAACTGACAGTTATAAAACTATAATGCATAATATATTAATATAACTAATACTATGAGCGAATCCCGTACAATCAAAAAATATTACGGTTAGATATTAACCGGTTTGAAGAGTTGTAACTAAAACGAGTTTCATCGATAACTGGTTTATTCAATTCCGAGTACAGTTTAACAAAATGGATTAAATATAGATAATTGAATAAAAAAATTTTATTATGCATATTATACTATACACAATACGTAATATATATTATGTATTACGTATTTTATACATATAATATATATATTACATAATATTATGTAATATTCTGGGACAAATTCGTTAGTTGGAGATACAAATAAAAATATATAATAAAACATAGATTTAGGAAACTACGAGCTCATTAGGATAAAACAATAGCGAGTTACACTTGAGACTTTGACCAAATTGTACTGTCAAAAATTAATATAGTAAAGTCGAAAATCGTCGATAATGTGTCTCTTACTTCTTTGCCTTGGATTTTCTGATCTATCTTTATATAATATTTTGTTTTAAGAGAAATATTTAACTTGCCATCAATCAATATTTCTATTCTTTTTTTAGTCATTTGACGGACTTTTTCTCCTTTTCCAGTTTTTCCTTTCTTTTTCTAAGTCTCTTTTTCTTAACTTATTAACTGATGAACAGAGTTTTAATTTCTTATATAATCTTTTTAATTTTCTCAACTCTTAATTACAAAGTTTTCTCATTCCCTTAACGAGATAAAAATCGAACTCAGGATGTTCTTTTGTTATTATCCAGTTACACGGAGCCACGTGTCTTCACGTGTCGTTACATATATGTATATACATATATATACATATAAAATCATTAAAAATCAGTTTAAAAAACATTGATATCCTTCTTATGTTAAAACAATTTTTATATTCTCTAAAGCTAATTAATCTATAATCTTTTTTTAATTTATAATTTGAGTCAGAATTCACACACAAGATAATATTCTATTTATAATTTTACATTGCATTTTGATTCGTATTTTTTTATGTATATATTCTGTTTTTATATATTTTTCACATTACAAGATATATATATATATAATATAAAATTATAAACAGAAATCCATTGCGCGTTGTATCTGAAGCAGGTTTGATTCACATTTTCTCTGAATATATTACGATCGCAGCGTGGAGTGTGTTAAGCGTTACCAACCATATGCTCCTGAATCAAATTTGCCAGCATATCGGATTAGCTACTTCCGTAATCGTAGGATCGCATAGAGATACGTGAGCACGCGGGACTTACCGGGGCCACGCTCCGGGAGAACTTGCACATGTCCTTTCTGAGCGTTCCTTCGTACCATCCTTACAAAGCGTTACAGAGACCTTTCCCGTTAGAGAGTTAGGGTATCCGCGTGGTCGGTAGACACGCGACTGTTCCAGCGTTAGTCAGGTTCCGGCCGCGCGAGAACCGCGAAAGGACAGTGTCATTGGTAAAGAAAGAAAAGAGAGGGGGAAGAGAAGGAGAGAGAAAGAAAGAAGGAGAGAGAAAAAGAGAAAAGAGGGGAAGACTGAACAGAAAGCCGGGAGGAAGCTGGTGAACGTGGAACGTGGAATTGGTGAAACAGGGCCGTGACAATTCAGGTGAGCGCCCTTGTTTTACAAGGAATAGCATGAAGGCTGTGAAATCTGTCAGGAAGTTGCGAATTCTGAAGATGGAGAATTTATTGCAACGTTTTTTAAATGTTAATCAAAATCCAACAGTTTGTCAACAAAGCATGGCAAAAGATAGAATTTGACGCCAATTCTGTTCAGTTTCTACTGTTAATATCTTTATCATATATTTGCAAAGCAGCAGAATGTATTCAATGTTATTATGAATTTAAGTAGTATTTGTCGAAAACAGATTTTGTCAAATATCTGCTACATATTTTGAGGGTTTTCCAACAAGCTACACAGATGACACATAGCATTTTCGACTGGCCTTAGGTTAATTACTTCGGGAGCGATTAATGACGTAAGTTCTGTCTTGAACTACTAGACAAATAACTTTTGCTTTTATTTCATTATATCGTCGTCATAACTAACGACACAAACAAAAACTAAGAGCATGAGTCATCATGTATGTCAATCTGCTATTTTATTATTCTTATTATTCTTTATAAAAACCTAATTCAAGTTCATAACACATTTTCGGTCGAACATGCGTTCCTAGTTCCTAATAAACTGGATTTAATCGCTCTCAGAGCGATTAATCTAAAGCCAGTCGAAAACGCTTAACAGAGTGTAACACTGTGTGAAACAAAAAATGTTCCAACTATGATCGAATTACACAGCGCGACACTGTAAAAAGCTAAGTACGAGCATGTAGAACATATGAATGTTATCAACTTTTTAGGTTTTCATGTTTAACATGGGTAAGAGCTCTTCTTTCGCAAATATTTAACATAAAATAATTTAAATTTAATTAAAAATAAAAATATATACTAACACTTGTTATATTAATGACATATTTTTAGCAGATTATCAAACTATAAGTTCTACTCATTCAACAACCCAGTGAGAAATGGTTGGTCAAAATGATGTCGAATCGATATCGATTCGATGTCTTTTATGTCGAAAAGGCATCAATTTGACATTGATTCGATGTCTTTTCAATCATCATTTCTCACTGGGAAGAACCTTACATAGTAGAACATAGTATAATGTTGTGTGTCCTAGCTGAAAAACAGTCTTCATCCCAGTGTAACAAATTATAACAGTAAATTGACCATTGGAACCCAAGCAGAATTTATTCCGCAACTATTTAATAAGGAATTTGGATTGATTGCACTAGTGCGCACTCAGTGCACATTGAAGCCGTTGTACACTGAATGTAAAATTGAAATTTCTTGAATAATAAAATGCCCAATAAATATTTAAAAAATGCATAATAGCACGATGAAATGAATTAAAGATTTTGGTTTTCAACATGTTTCTATATTTAAGCATTCATCCTTACGTCGATTTATGTACAACGGTTTTAATGTGCACTAAGTGCGCACTAGTGCGATCAATCGAATTCGCTATAAGTGATATATTCCAGATATTGAACTAAACAAGCCGACGATGAGCAAAGCTCTTATATGAATCAACCTCATTCGATCGCAAACTTCTAGACATTTCAACCAATCCTGATCAAGCTTTGAAGTGACCTAGAGGATTGTTATTTAACGATTTCGAGCAAATCGTACCCTTGAAAAATATCGATTTTCCTGTGTGAAAGTGATTTTTCTGTAGATTTAAGCCAGGAAAAATAAAATTTTGAAATTCAGCCCATTAAAATTTATGTGATTTATATGTGACTAATGTCCATTTCTATCAACGTAGATTAAATTTAATTGATTTAACTTACTTTTTGTCTCTTTCCAGTTGTAAAAATTTAAAAAAGGTAAAAAATAAATTAAACCGAGATTAAAGTTAATACGCATTGGAAATAGACATAAGTCTGTCATGTCTATTGTTACTATCATAATTACGATCAAGTTCTGATCGCTCAAATTTTTACTTTAATCTCGCTCGCAAACCAACAAATTCGCCAGTGTCTCATAAAGGTCACCTAATAGAACGAACAGAATGAAGTGAATGCAGACGTAGTTGGCATCAGTACTTTATTCGAATCTAACCTATTTGCAAAACTACTAGCTACTGTGAAGATTTTGCGACTATTGGGAATCTATTTTACAAATTGCTAACAGTTTCCTGAACAGTCCACTGAATGAATTCTGGATTGAAGCTTATGAAGAGACAGAATTATACATTGTGGCTACGTATCTGCATGCAATTTTAATACAGTTGAAATTTTTTTATTAGGTCAATGTTGAAAAATAAATAATCATTAAGTTCATTAATTGATAGAACACGCATATATAATGGAACATTATTTGTATACTTTGATTACATCGATCTTATGTGATATTTACCGTCGAGTTTTATTTGTTGAATTAATAATACATCAAGCAAGCGTTAATATCTACAATAATTTGTTTTTTATACGTGTGTATGACATTTACATATATTTATTATTATATATTTCATATAGTTGTGTGCGTGTAGGTTCTTATGAGATTTTTCATATATATATATTTATATATTACGTCGTACAAAATGTTATCAAAATAAAATATAACATACTTCACAAAGTAATATATTTTGTGTTAATTTTATTTTTTTTAATACAAAATAATTAAAAATATCGAATATGTGAAAAAATTATCAGTTCCATCTAAAAAATATGATATTAATGTCTTAGAAAAATGCATGATATTAAAATTAACTGTATACAAAATATTGTTCTCTTAAAATTGGACTTTTTATTTTAAATATTTTTTTCTAAAGTAAGAAATATATATATATATATACATATATATACATATATGAATTGATAACTTTATTTATAACTGAGATAGTGTTTAGGTAGATAATACTTGTGTATCCATTAAAATTATTTATTGTACAAGTATAGAAAATATCGCATAATTTCATATTCATTATTAGAGTCCGGACGTTCGTGCACGATCCCGTGTCGCACGCGGAGAACCGCTGCGTGCGAGTGAGTCGGGTGCTCGCTAAAGTGAGGTAAAGCCTGTATCAGACTAGTGTTCCTCTAATAAGAGTTAAGACACCGTGGGCCATTTTTTGATTATTTCTGCCGTATTTAGAGAAATGAAAGAAATAGGAATGAGAGATGTATGAAATCCAACATTAGACCGAGCATTCGGCCTTATTTGAAAAGTGAGGGTAAGGCGCACGAAGAAAAGGACACACATATTAGCTAGCTTTTGCGGTCTCTCTCACTCTTAAACAGCGCGCCGCAGGTTCCCCATTAATGGCGGACGGTGTCCTAACTCTTACTAGAGGAACTCTGTAACAGACTATCAACTATTGACGACAATCCGACTGGCGATTACGACTACGATTGGCAATCCACCAATCAGAGCTCAGGAATTAGCGATTTTGACTGGCGATCGGATAATAGGACGCACTCTACTTTTGAGTTGCTGATCGCAGTCAATGAGAGTTTGCAAGTACGAATTGTTTGTTATGTGTTACATATATAAATTATATGAAACTAGAATTCACGTTGTAAGGTTAAAAATCGACCAAAACCTGTTACAAGACATCGATGGGCAATTACAATCGTAATTGTCAATCTTTAATGTGATTGATGGATTGTCAATCGCAGTCATAATCGCCAGTCGGATTGTTCTCAATAGTTGCTAGTCTGATACAGGCTTAACATTAGCAGTCGGTGCGTCTACTATTGTTACCTCACTCTAGCGAGCACCCGACTCACTCGCACGCAGCGGTTCTCCGCGCGCGACACGGGATTGTGCACGAACGTCCGGACTCTACTCATTATATATAATTCCGTATATATAGTATGTTTGCTGTGTAATTGTATACTTTTAATTATTTTTTAATAATAGAATTATAATATTTTAAATAATTAAAAGTTATTTTTTGTATAAAAAAAATCTATATAGAATGTTTCTTAAAGACCGTCCACTAATCTAACCACATAGCGCTTATCAAAAATTGAGTAAAAAGTCTTGAAATATTTTTTTCTACAATGCTTAATAAAGCAGTAATTACTGAATAAAGTTAATTCAATCAGCATCATTCTTTAGATAGGCATGTCAATGAGTCATACGTTTAATAGTATGCGTGACGAACTTAACAACAAAGCGTTCATATACACTACCAGGCGCATTACATATGTCTGCCTAAAGGACGATGTTGATTGCATTAATTTTATTCAATAATTACTACTTTATTAAGCATTATAAAAAAAATTATTCAGAACTTTTTGTCTCAATTTTTGATAAGGAATAACGTTGTGTAATTAACAGTTATTAAGAAACACAGTATAACTCAAACGAAAATTTTTAATTATTATTTAAAAGTTTCAAATATTTTTAACAATATTTTGATTTTTTAAATAGAATATTATATCTTCTTTTATTACAGTCAAATTTTGTCAAATATTTTACTACAAATTCAATATTGTGAAATAAAGTTTTCAGTAATTGTTCATGAAATACTATCACACTTGTGTTGTTTCATATCGTACAATATTATATTATATTTTCTAAGGTATCCATGTTTCATATTATGTTTATATCAGAAGTATTTATTCATATTTACAATAAGTTGCAAAAAGTCGAAAAGTTTTGGTTCCAGTTTCTAACTCTCTGTAAAAGAAATTAATAAGTTATGATAATCATAATAAAACAGAATATAAGTAGAAAGCTAAAGTACTTATTATTCGTAAATTTATGGAAAAAGATAGAAACTGGAATTAATTAACCGTGTAAAATTTAAGTACGATACATCGAAAATGCGAAAAATGATGAAACGATAGTTTCATCCGCATGGTAGATCTGTGTGATGTGGGTTCGCCCAGTAGCTCTCTTACGAAATCATCTTTGTAACTTCCGGTGTGTGTTTGGGACATTTACCTCTCATATTAGAGGACAGAAATGACATTTCATATGTGCACGATTTCCACAAGACAGACTAGAATACGGTTATATATAACCGCGACCGCGATAAGAAGCGAAATGCATTTACTCAGTTCTCGTGACCATCGTGTCCGTACAGAATTATGCATTAGGTCGACGCGACGTCGTGTATGGCGCCGTTTTATCGATTCGTATACATACGAGAGTTCCACCCTCGGATTTATCTACTTTATGCGTCATCCAATGGAAAGAAAAAGACAGAACTAAGCTGTCATTTTAGCGGCTGCGTTTACGAATAGAAGAGAATTTATACTTTATATGAAAATTTTTAACGAGATAAACAGTTTTTGTGTCAGTGACAAACGAACAAAACACGATCAAAATTTTAAATACTATTCAATTAAAACTCAGATAACAGGCACACGTCACTTTAACGTTGAAAACTGGTCATTACTGGTCCAATGACGTCTCATGACCAAATAATACCTAATTTAAAACGTCTTTTTTGTGACGTCTTAATGACATTCCATAAAAACGTCATAATATCGTGATTTTTAAGTCATTATTGCGCCCGCAAACTCACGTAAGTTTCACTTACGCCGCTAGGAGTCGCAAGGACTATACGCTTTCGCGTAAGTAAAATCTGTTTAGTTGATTATATAAACGAGCTCAACATACATCTTTCGATCAATTGAAGCCTGAAGTTATAATTTTGAGGCAATAAAGGAAAATTAAGTGTGTTTTATGTATTTTTATTGCTAATGATGTAAGGTAAACTTAGAATACATTAAATGAAAGACTTTGATTCGCTTATATTATTGGCGTTAGAGACGTCATTAAATGTTATTAATACGTCAAAAGTAGGCCTAAAATGGTCATAAAGTCACGTCTTTTTTACGTCTTAAAATGTCGTCATCGGTCTTTGACATTAATCCGTGATCATTTCTCCGTAATTTTCACGTCATTATATAACGTCACTTTTGATCGAAACTGACCAGATTGTGACGTTAAAATCACATGTATTTGCTATATCTGGGAAATTTTTAGCATCTCATTGTAGCAAGAAATTGAATTATAATGTCAGCAATGAGAAATCATATACATTTTCTCCTCATATGTATGTATGTGCACTGACCGACTTTGATTCATTTCGCGAGACTGGAAATGGTATTCTCCTATTCTAGTACATTGTTTTGCGCCAGCTCTCGGCGACCAACCGATTAAATGAAATTTATAAATTTCACCTAATGGCGCAAAACTATGTGCCAAAATAGGAAAACATCATTTCTCTTCTTGCGAAATGAATCAATGTCGATCAGTGTACATATACGATATATATTATACATGACATATGTACATATATTATATATATGTGTGTATGTATGTATACTATGTATACTATATGCATAATAGGTATGACTGCATACAGTATATATGTATACATGCGCAGTAATTTTTTTTGCATGTCATCACTTGTGTTCGATAATTGATAAATATAATGAAAATTCCAATTCTAGTTGTCTGTTCTTAAATGAAAATATAATTTATTTTATAAACGCGCCCTACTTTTCTGATAAAAATTAATTTCCTGACAATTTATTCGGTTATCAGTCAGATTCAGTTATTTACTAAGCATTAAAAGAAAAGCTATTAACACCTCAAATATATTCTAAAAGACATCAATGATAGCGTACGTAAGAACTAATGTATCTGAATGTATACAGGGTGATGCAGATACATATTGGGCAGTACGACCGGTTGCGCGGTAGACTTTGCAGGGGCAAGGGCGGCTCAGTAGGTAACGGCACATACGAATACCGTCAGAACTTCCCAAACAGTACACAATTTTTATGATAAATATTCATAAATATTTATTGCTATTTATTTTTTAAGAATATTATATAAACATTTTATACATATTTTATATATATGAAGGAAAAAATCTTAAAATATTTATTCAACATGTTATTAAAACATAGATTAAATATTTTATACAATATTTATAATAAATAAAAAAATAAATATTTATAGCAATATTTTATACATATTATATAAATATTTTTATAATATTTATGATAAATCTTTATGATCTGTTCAATCTAAGTTTACAAAAATCTTCTAAATCTTCTAAAATACATATTTTGGTAAATATTTATAAAACATTCAAATAATTATTATAAATATTTTATAAATATTGTGTGCTGTCTCGGTTACTGATCGAGTGGATTGCGTGCCTTTATACCAATAAAGTTTGCAGCGTTCCAATTATGATGAATTTGAGTGATAATCATTGTGATTATTATAAGAGGAGTCGAAACGGCAATTAAAGATGAAAAATTAAATTTCATAAAGTTAACACGATGAAATAAACATGATACTACAAACTTTCTTTCTTCACCTTTTTACTTTTCGCGCGTATTGGCATTATAAGTTTCGATAGAATTTTTAGATTAAAAAAATGACATTGTTTATTCGAAGATGCGGGATAAAAATATAAGGAAGTATTAAAGTCGAAAACTTTTTTCATATTTGTATAAAAACTATTTATTTATTTCTACAGGAGATGTTCAAAATATCCTCCAGACTCTTCTAAACACAATGCGACTCTCCGCATAAAACTTTGTCGCACTGTACCCAGCATCGCAGGTGTTATATTAAGACTTGCTGCTTGAATTCTCGCAATTAAATCGGCTCGGTTGCCTGGTAGTGTTAGATACACCTGATCTCGTAAGTAACCCCATACAAAAAAATCTAGGGGTGTGAGATCAGGTGATCGCGGTGGCCACTCGTGGAGATCGCTGTGGATGCCTATCCACCTGTGCGAGAAACGACGATCCAATACAGTACGGGCGAGAAGAGACGTATGAGCTGGATGGCCGTCTTGCTGGTATATTATGTTTGGCAGGATATTTAAGGGGACATCCTCCAGTAAATTTGGCAGTGTTTCTTCCAAAAACTCTGCATATGTTTCACCCGTAATAGTGATATTTTCTGGAATAATGTGTGGTCCTATAACCACATTATCCACAATCCCCATCCAAACATTAACACTATATTGCCCCTGGACGTGCATTTCTTTCCGGCAATGGGGATTCTCTTCCGCGTAATGGTGTTCATTGCGGCGATTAATACGTCCGTCACTCCGGAAAGTGCATTCGTCTGTCCACAAGATTCTTCTCAGGAAGATATCATTTGCTATGTCATCATTGTCTATGCCAACCTGTAAGATAAAGGTACAATAATATAGTTGTATTTTTTCATATTTTCCATTTTTTTAAACTTTCCGCAACAATTGTTGCTATATGGGAACAAGGAATAACCAGCGACAAACGAAAGTTTATTCAATAATTCCGTATATTATAAGCTTTTGTGAAAGCAAAATGGCTAATAAATTATTAAGGTATTAAACTTACTTGGTCTAAGATCCAATCACAGAATCTTTCTCGGCGAAGTAAATCTTGGGGGAACAACTTTTGCGTTGTGTGTCTTTTGAAAGGATGCCATCCCAAAGTTTTCTTTATTACTCTGTGCACCCTGGTCTGGTGTAGATTTTTTTCACTCGCAATACACCTGGTGCTAGTATGCGGATTTGCTACAACAGCCTCTCTCACTTGATTAACCATTTCTTCATCGCGTTGGCGTACGTTTCGTGGACGTGTTGACGCGTGAAGAGTACCAAATTGACAAATTCGACGAAAAAGAATACCAAAAAACGAGTGTTTCGGGTGTCGCTTATCAGGGAAACGATTAGCGTATAAATCTGCAGCCATCCTTTCATTTTTATGGCATTCGCCATAAATCAGCAACATGTTTGCTAACTCTTCGTTAGAATAACGAGGACGCGGCATCGTTGACTGCACGATTATTACACTGAGTGTCTTTTACCAGCCTCTTCTACTCCCGCATATATATAGTGCGAATTTGACAAAAGACAATCGCGCGTTTTTTGTTTACAAGCGTCTGCGGGCTCGACGCGCGATTAATATCTCGCGCACGAAGGTAACGATTATTCGCATACCACAATATTCTTCTAATGATGTAGAAAAACATATGATTTTTTGCAGAATTTTTCGCAGGTCAGATTTTTGTTTATAAACAATTAATTATCCAAAAAATCAGTCAAAATTGAAGTTTTCTGCATATGAGCATTTTTTTAGTTTTTTCTAAATATCTACATGTTCTGATGATATTATCATTTTTTGCTCAGAATAGAATGTTTTATGTTCAATAGGTCTAAATATGAGATATAATATCCAAATTTTCAATGATTTACTAACTGATGACAGCCATATTGAATCTACCATATTGAATTTGTTAATGTATGTTTAAAGTGCATAATACTAATTCGAATCAGGAGGCGCGCGCATCCTTACGAAGGATCTAACGATCTTCTCCGCGCGCATGTGCGATATTCGATTCCGCGAGTGGCAGCGGCCACCGTTTTCAGTTGCTCTTGCACGATCGCTACGACCAATCGATCAGCCTACTTATTGTATTAGTCATATGAATAAAAGTTTCCTATCGTTGCAAACGGTTTGGCGCCTGATATATTTTATATCCTCTCTCTCGCTTCCTACGAACTTGCCGCGAATTGAAATCTCATCAGGTTATGGGCCCAGACACGATCTCGTCTGTGGAGGCATAGAGAGAAGTCGAGAGAGAATTGGCGCGAAGTGCCGGTATAAGTGGTGGCCATTTATTCGAAGTCGAAGTCGTCACTCACGTGAGTGTAAAGAGATGCCGGACGATCTCTCGGTCGCATACGTGCCGAAATTCGACGGCGTGAATTTCCTAGGATGGAAATTTCAAATTAAAGCCTCGTTAGTCGCGGGTGGAGTGTACGACGTAGTGGACGGTACGCGGCCTAAGCTGGCAGCAGCTCAAGCCGAGCAGTTGAAGGCGTGGATCAAGGACGATGCGAAGGCATCGTGGTACATTTCTAGAGGACTCGAATATAAGCATCTAGAGCTTATACGAGTTACTTACTTGTACGAGCGCCCAAGAAATGTGGAATAAGTTTGGGCGTATTTATGCCCAAAATTCAGTAACGAATAAACTTCTGTTAACGCAGAAATTCCACGAATACCGCATGAGCGCGACGGATTCGGTTGTGCAGCACGTGGCGAAGGTTCAAAATATGGCGTCGTAGCTAGCGGACCTTGGAGAGAAGGTGACGGAC
>VBVQ01005344.1:0-12024 GCA_011636635.1 Tetramorium simillimum | reverse complement strand
GGGGAGGCGCGTACGGTCGGTTTCGTGGGTGTCGTCATCGGAGGAGTACACGTCACGGAGATCGGCGCGGAAGGACGGACGGCGGTAACCTTTCGTGGGTTCAGCTTATTAACCGCGTGGGCGAAGCGCGGAACGAAGAGTGTGGCATGCGCGCTTATACATAGGGTGTTCCGTTACCACCGGCGGTCCTTTAACCGCGCGCGCGGCGGACTCGGCCGGGCCGGGGGTTGCGTCCTCCTCGAGGAAAAGGCACGTGTCGACGCGCTTATGTATGGAACGAAACGGCGGTGTTTCGTCCAGTTATGTCCATTTTTACCAACTTTTTATCTTTTTCTAATTCTTTGAACTAAACAAAGATAGAAAGTAAGTTGAACCAAGATTAAAGTTGATCTAAATTGGCAGAAATGGACATTAGTCGCGGAATTTTATCATAAATTTAATTGAAAAGCGCGCGAAGGGAGCGGAAGGTGGAGGCAATTACAGTCGGTCGTCGCTCGATATTTTCCGCCGGGGAGAAGACGCGCCTCCGGAGTCGGCCGGTCGGAGGGACGCGTGGTTTCGGAACATCCGGTATAACTTGTGTGTGTGTATATGTGTCGTGCGGCAGGTCGAGCGGTGTAATCGAGGGGGTTCCAAGAGGGTCGCACGCCCGCAGACACGCACGCTCACGCTCACGCTCTCTCTCCCTCTCTCGTCTCGTCTACATCCCACCGCGTCGTCTCTCTCTACGCGGACCCCGAGCGCCGGGGGTTTACGTCGCCGGGACGGCAGATGTCAGGATGCCGGAGCAGAGCAACGACTATCGCGTGGTCGTGTTCGGGGCGGGCGGCGTCGGCAAGAGTTCCCTCGTGCTGCGCTTCGTGAAGGGGTCCTTCCGCGAGTCCTACATACCGACCATCGAGGACACCTACAGACAGGTAAGCGAGTACCGCACACGCGTGCGAGACCCTGTTTCTTTTCTTTTTCTTCTCCAACGGAACTGTGCGCTCGTAGCCGCCGACACCGACCGCGCGTTTCTCTCGAATCTCTCGATACGCGTGTACGTGATTACGTTAATTGGCCGGAGATAACGATTAATCGATTAATCCCTAATGGAAAAGTGATAATTAAAAGAGAGCGGCCAAGTTTAGCCCGATTTCGCGGCATTTGAAATCTGAAATTATTTTTTTATGAAAAAAATTGTAGCTATTGATGGATTAAAGATATATATAATTATCAGAGTACGGTGTCTCATTATTTAGAGAGAAAATGGTGAAGCGCGTCACTTTGGTACTTGTATATTTTTAATCTACCCATCACGAGCTACAATTTTTTTTTTATCAAGAAATAATTTAACATTTCGGATGCCGCAAAATTGGGTTAAAAGCTTATAAGAGCTAAGCCGATTCTCTCTCTTTCTCTCATTTTTCCTTTTTTTTTTAAATAAAAATAAGAGATAAAAATAATATCGTACGTTTGTTTTCTTCGAATCTTTACTAATTGATTATGTTGAGTGTGTAGAATACCATCACGTTGGCAAAGTTATCGCACTATTAAAGTTAGCGCGTTTATCGTCGACTCTAATGGACGTTTCGTAAAACTGCAGCATCGTGACGCTGCTTTGATACGTGCTGTCTACTTATCGATTTTGACTCGCGGAAAAATTAGTTAGAGCCGCCCTCGCTCGCGCACGTGTCGCGCACGGAAAATTGGCAGATTTGACTCCTACGTCGCTAAATTATGAATCGTGCGAAACGAGCTTTACGTATGCGGCACGTCACGTCGCGACGCGACGCAACACACAGACAGTAATTTCCGCGAGAACCGAGATTTGGCGATTACGCGGCCGGTCCCCGTGTCCCCGCACGCATCCACCGGGATCGCGCGAACTCCGCCATTTGCGCAATTTAATATTCCCACTCCATGGCATCCGGGCCGTTAATACGGAAGCGACGTATGCGCGCGGGCAAAAACATTAAATTTGCAAGCCGCGGCCGCGGCCGCGGAATCGAGCATCGCCGCGCGCAACGTAAGCCGGCAGGTAACAAAGGCTACGTTCCATTTAACGCTCGCAATACTCGCGAGCAACATTGGCTCTTGTTTAATATTTGACGAGCAACAAGCATGAAGTGATTCCACGAGCGTTGCGAGGGTTAAATGGAACTTACCGGTAATTCGACCGTGGTAGAATTACCGGTAATAATACATGCACAATCGGGAAACGGTGTGGACACGCCGTGTGGATCGCCGACTATTTTACGTTTTGTGCACCGCGAAGGGTACGTCGCGTATGCACGCCGAGTTAATTAGGCGCTATAACACCGCACGTGCTCGGAGAAAACGACAGGGTGTTTAACCCTTTGAGCCATGGCGTTTCACCAGTGAGACACCTTTCTTGTAATAGTTTTTAATTATTTGCATTAATGTTTGACAATTTTATCCAGGTTTTTTGTGCAAGATGTTTTAGGAATGTATAAACGTACAAATAATTTAAACGAATAAATTTTGTTAATTGCAAAAACGCTATAATTAAATAAATCTTGAAAAAATGTCATTTTTTAAAAAAAGAATATAATTTTACTGAAATAAGGATTTACCCATTTGGGTTTTCGAGGTCGCTGATTACGCGAATATGGGATTCTAGTTACAAAGTTCAAAATGGCGGATTCAAGATAGTGGATCAAATCGTTAAAAAAACAACTAATTTACGGTAAGTTTGGTATTAGAGGGATTTTGTTATCGCCGATTCCAAATTTGAACTTAAATATGTAGTATGTAACTTTATTCACATCAGATTTATACAGCTAAGAAGTGGGACTTGATTTACAATTAGATTTACCTTAGCTCATTCATTCCTCACCCACACTCACTCTTACCATTCTTAACTGATCCCTACTCTACTCTGAATTTATTTTAACCATTCATCTATGCTTTGACTTAGAACTAATCACCGTTAATCACAGCCAATATCTGTATCTATATCTATATTTTACATTTTTCTCTCTTTTTCCCTTTTTCTTTTTCTCTTTTCTTTTTCCTTCCGCAATTTTTTTAAAACTTCACCTTTTTCTTCATCTAAATCATCTTCCCATATCCTTTTCTCTCTTTCAGCCTCATTCCTATCTAAATTCTTAAACAATTTCTTTGTAATTTTGCATTCTCCTACAAAATGTCTTATACTGTCCTTATCTTTTTTACAAAATACACATTCCCTCTCCTCTGCTTTCACCCAGTATTTGTTTTCCTCCTTTAAATTGCCACACCTTAATATCATTAATGCTCTAATTCCTGCTCCATCCTTTTTCTCTATCGCATTCCCTCCCTCTAAGTATCTAGGGTTACCTTCCCTTATCTCTATCTCTTTATATTTCTTATTATACCTTGATTCTCTAATTTTTCCTTCCTCTATTTGTCTCTGAATATCCCTTTCTCTTCCTAACAGTTTATTTTCTACATCCCCTTCTTCCCTTTCTAACATTTCAATTGCTGCTATACCCCAACCTTTATTGTTGTAATATCTTTCCCTTTCTCATCTATATACTTTTCTTTCCATCCATTTTCCCTCTTCTCCTTCCAACATTCCTTCGCCCATCTTTTATCTTTTTGAACTTAAATATGTTTTTTGCGACCTAAAAGTCCCCGTACATAGTGTTTTTCATAAAAATAAAAAATTTTAAATTTTTGGTCCGCTATTTGGATCGGCGAATTTTGAATGTTGAAAATCTGACTTCAGCGTCGTAATCAGCGACCCGAAGAACCCCTTAGATACAAGTTTTAGAAAAATCGTTTTGACACAAAAATGTATGGCTTAAAGGGTTAAATCGTCCACTCCACGCGGTGATGCCGCTCGTCTTAACGAAATCGAGAACGTGCGATAACACAGTTTTCATACTACCGAGTATATACACGCGTATAATCAATTGCATATCAATGTTACTCGTCGATCTTAAATCATTCGTACAGGTACAGGTCAAAGCAATGTGCTCGCGATATAATGGCTCGCGTATTATACAACGGTTTCGTAAACGATTTCGCGCGCGACACGTGATTGATAAGTATGTATAATAGGTATGCGTACACACATACCTATCACACACTACCGATCAAAAGTATTGCATCACCCTCAAAAATACAGAAAATATAAGACTGTAAAAACATTCTGCAGAAGCATGCTGTCTTGTGGAGAGAGAGAGAGACTGTAATACTGTTCGACAGATGCAATACTTCTGGTCGGTAGTGTATATGTTCTAAAAATTTTAACAGAGACACACGAGCGCGTGCACGGCGCGCACGTGTATATATGTATATTTTGTAAAACAAAGATACAATGACGCGATGCTGGTGGGACTCGCGCTGTGTGCGCGACGAGAAGTGTCGCCGATGGAATCGCGCGGCCGTCTCCGATTTAACTCGACTCGACCCGCCGGTGCTCGGCCAGCCAGTTTTGACCAGTTTTGACTCGGCTCGACGCCAGTCCGGGTCGGGTCAAATCAGGCGGCGTGCCGCGAATCGGAGATCTCGAGTCGAGTCGCGATCGGAGGCCCAAAGTCGCGCGATCAAGTCAACGGACCGCATTACGGTATTTCAGGTGATAAGTTGCGACAAAAACATATGCACACTTCAAATTACGGACACAACGGGGTCCCATCAGTTTCCCGCTATGCAGCGGCTCTCCATAAGCAAAGGTCACGCCTTCATCTTGGTGTACTCGGTGTGCTCGCGCCAAAGCCTCGAGGAGCTACGACCGATCTGGGCTGTGATAAGGGAGCTCAAGGGCCAAGATATCTCGCAGATACCTATTATGTTGGTAAGAACCTCGCTGCAACTCCTCCATTTGTTTCAGCTTTCAGTTGTTTCAATTTTCCCGACGCGATGCCGAAGTCGATAATAAACGAACGAGGCGCGCTTCCGCGCTTGTTTATAAATACGTCGTCCGGCTTATTTTAGGAGTTTTCGCGCGCAACATAAATAATCAGAAAAAGTATGATGACGTTAGGTGCAGATGATATTAGATACTTTCGCGTGCAATGTTATCAACTCGATACGAGATGCTTGTCGAGCACAAAAGCTGGATAATGTGAATTCTTGCAATCACCGCGATGTATCCGCATTGAATTTTACTTTAGTCGCTCACTATAAATGTTTCTAATAAATTTTTTTTTTAAATCGTCTATCGATGGCATACCAGTTCTTTCGAGCTCGGCATAAGAAAGAGAGCAATTTTAAAAAGTTATTTCCTCGTACAATCTTCGGATAAGATGGAATTTGGAACGGAATTTAAGGGAACTGTTAACGCTATGAATCGACGTGTTCGATTACTTTCTTCTGGAGAACTTTAACTCTCGGTTAATTTGGTTTCTACAAAAAAGAAAAAAAGAAAAAAAAAGAGAATTTCCATTCCTGCATGAGAAACTGTCGAGGAACTTTCGAATTCCTTTTTTTTTCGGTGTCGTTTTTGCGCGACTCATTGTCAGTGGTTCCATCGTTGATTCATCGCTCTCAGGTCGGGAACAAGTGCGACGAGAGCCCGTCGGTGCGTGAGGTGTCGATGAGCGAGGGCGCGGCCGAGGCGGCCAACTGGGGCTGCGGCTTCCTGGAGACCTCGGCCAAGACGAATCACAACGTGGACGCTCTGTTCCGGGATCTGCTCACCCTAGAGAAGAACCGCTCGGTCTCGTTACAGCCGGTGCAGAGCAACAACGCGATAAGACTCAAGGAGAAGTGTGCCGTTATGTAAAAATTCGCCATGCTCCGATCCGCTTCGCGACAACGCGCGATCGCCGGCGAGGCCCGGATCCGTCGTCCTTCGGGACTTCGGGGCCTCGCCGCCACCCGCCGAATGATATCCCAAGCCGGTTTCGCCAACGACGGACGACTTGTTCGCGACTTGAATCCCTGGGCGGCTTCCGCCTCTGTCGAGATCCTGTCAGAAGGTTTACGGCGTGTCGTACTTATTGTTAGTTTCACTCGTACGAGCGCGGGCCTAGAGAACATCTGCGAAACTTTGGGTTTTGAAAAGAATCATTTCTTAAGGATCCTAAGAGAAAGTTTTTAGAATTTTCAATTCCGAGAGAGAACGAATTCTGGGTCTTGACGAGTCGACACGGTGGTGCGACCTGAGGAGGACAGGTGGCATTTTTAGTCGACGAACGCGAAGGGTGTACTCGAAACTTCGTGTGTGCGTTGCTCGTCGATGGTGAAGCCCTTTTTTTTTTAATTTAAATTACGATACTTTACGCAGTAGACCGTTCGACCGCGTATAATTTCTCTCTGTGCTCGATGATGACAAATTACACTCGAGTTCCCGCTCTTGTTTTTCTTGATCTCCATCGTGGAATCGTCCGCGGTAATCTCGATCTGCGATGAGAATCGGCAAAACCAACCAGTTTTATCCAATTTTATCACCGCGTCAACAGTCGCGTGTTTCTCAGCTGCTGGAAATGCACGAAATGTCTGGCGATAACGATCTCGGCAACATTGTGAACTGTTCATCACCACGCAACATATCATAAGATACGTGACATCGAAATATTTAATATTTTCATTTCGGGACAAATTGAATTAACTTTTATAGGAAAGCTTTATTCCACGTTATAAAAATCTGGTCACTTATTATAACCATATTTTTTCAAAAATGTTTTTCCATAAATATATATTTTTATTTTAATAGTAATGATATAAATAAATGATAATATCCGTGTGGAAAATCAAAGTCATCAGTGTGCTGTGACTAATTATTAAGAGTTTTAATTATCATCTGTTTTTATTAACTAACCGTTAATAACGCAATATCCGATTGATGATATCAGCAAGCATTAGCTAATTACTATAAAGTTAAGAAATACATTTATTTACATTAGTTAATATTGCTGTCTCACAGTTAGATAACTAAAGTAAGCTCGTGGTTAACTAATAAAAATGATTTAAAGATAAGAGAATTGATCTTGAATTCTTATTTCAGGGAATAACACACTTCTCCAATATCGCCAGATTGTTATTGTAGATTTTTTTATTATCTATATTCATAAATTATTAAACATTTTTATTCCATCCAAAGTGTTATGAGATTATACGTTCCTCCATCAATAGATCAAAACTGATTTCGCACTTTTGATAACTTTGTTACGGATATATTTGTTTCAAATGTGTATAACTTTATCAGTTGGAAAATGGAAATCTTTTTTATCAAAAATACAATTCTTAACTAATGACGTCCATATTCCGTTTGAATATCACTAACTTTCCATCTAATTTTGTTTCAAGTGTAAAGCTATAAAGCTATATTAGGCTTGTCCAATACGTTGTTCGCGAGTTAAATCGGCTTCATCTCTCTATCATTAGAGAGATCTTGTCTATCATTATAGAGAAAACCGAAAAAAATAGATGCTAAAAACTATTTTCTCTGCCTCGCTTTATGCGACGGACTATATCTAGAATATCTAGCTAGAAATGATAGCTAGTATCTTGCCAGATTTTTCAATGTACATCATATTTTAAGTGTTTAGTCAGCAATTAAATAGATATTTGCAGTTAACCATGATCAATCATTGTATTCAACAATGAAATTATGTCTTTATTGAATTGCTGCTGGCTAACTATCTAGTTAGCTTTAAGTAAAAAGTAAAATAAAATTAAGCGTTTCTCGTAAAATATATCTAACTTTTATTAGGTATATTTCTTAGGTATAGTAGATTCTATACACTATCTAATTATGAGTATAGTTATATTTTTAATTGAAGCTTTCTGTTAGAGTCAAGTATGAGATAACTACATAAAGTTTTAAATAATTCAAAGCCATCTGTAATTCATCTAATATCTATCTATGCACTAACTAATTATTATAAGTTATAGACAGCGTTGAATTATTTAAAATTTTATCTAGTTTTTATGTCACATTTGACTATATGTTTTACTACAATCTGTACCTATAGCTATAGCTATACCTATAGCTATATTTTTAATTAAAGCTTTTTTATTAGTCAAGTATGAGATGATAATTAGAGTTGTCAAGCAAAAAAAAACTTTAAGACAACTAGAGAATAATTCAATATTCTGTATAACTCAATAATTAAATTGTGTACAGATAAAATTTTTTAAGTATAAAGTCTAATAAAAAGTCTAATAAAAAATAATAGAAAATACAGTCTAGATTAGCTAGCCACTCTTTGTTTCAGTTTGGTGAAATGATTTTCCGTACGGGTAATGGTAACAATATAAAAGACGCGTAATTAATTATAATGAATTCCTCGAAGTACAGCGAGACAAATCCGAGGTATTGTTGCAATCGCTTCTTGCCATAATTAACTCCAAACTTTCCGTCTAACAATAGCGATGGATAATTAATAATTTCTATAAAATCTCTTGTTCGCAGCGCCAAAAAGACCTCGATTATTGTCATATAAAATAAATGCGAAATTAATCTGGAGTTTAGTAGAACGATTATCAGAATAGTCGTTCTCACAGAAGACACATGCCCTTTTTTTCGGTTTCCGCTGAAGCATCACTCATGTCAAGATCATTTCTTTTGCATACGGATAAACAATGAATTGTCATGGAAAATCGACGAGTACAAGACGCGTTTTATCTGCGGGTTTTATTGCTCGCAATCGAGACGATCCACGGGCAGCCGTAAAAGCGACTCTTTTTCTATAAATCGATTTACGAATCCCGTAACATGAAACGTACCCGTGTGGAAAATGATCTCATCACACTGATTGTGAGACAAATGCTGAACAATGCATAAATAGAGATTAGATACACATCATGAGAAATATTTTACTTAATTTTTTTTATTTAAAACTGATGATTGTTTGCCAGCAGGCACTCCAATGAAGATATAATTTTGTCATTAAATATAATGTCATGATTAACTATAAACATCTATCTAGTTGCTGGCTAAGCATTCAAAGTACCATATGTACATTGAAAGCTCTAGCACGATACTATCACTTCTAACTAGATATTCTAAATACAATCTAAAACAGCTCCCTCGCATACAGCGAGGGAGAGAAAATAATTTCTAGCATATTTTTGTTTTCTTTCCGACGCGAAAGAGAAGGAGGAAGCCTGATTTAGTACTAACTTTACATTTAAAATAAAATTATATAGAAGGTTATATAAACTTCTAATAAATATAATCTTGAATACATCTTTAAGACATTTTTGAGTTCAGTTTTGTTATAATAAAAAACCAATCTCACAACACGAAAGTCCTTGAGATCAAATTGCGATACACAGATTTGTCAAATGATTAAAAGTAGAATAAAAGTATTTTATAATTTGAATATAACAATAAAATAATAAAATAATTTTTTACTAGCTAGCCATAAGTTTACTTAGTTTTCTACTTGTGAGATAGCGGTATTAGCTAGAATAGTAAGCTAATGCTTGCTACATCATCACTCGGATGAAAAAGCGTTCCATTTTTTACTGTCAACTAATAAAACTAGATAATAATGTGTTAAAACTCTAAATAACTAGTCTCGAGACACTGACGACTTTGATTTTCCACACAGGTATGTTAATTTAATAAATTTGTATCAAATGTAAAAAAATGTTAAAGATACACAGATTTCGTAGAATATCAAACTCGGCGAGCATTAAAAAGATGTAAATTCTGAGAAGTAATGATGATGAAGATTCAGCAAAATGCGCCGAATGCGAAAATCGGTAAGAATAAATTATCGCCGAGCGCGTATCTAGATCCGGTAAAATATGTTGAGATATGAAAAATATGAACCTGAATGATAAAGGCTTTAAAAGGGATCTACTCGTGGGGCCATTTGGCACGGCCTTTTTTCGCGGACCGCCTCAATTTAGCTAACGTGCTGAATCGATAATAGCCGCGACCGGTGCCCTTCCATGAAAATTCTGCAATGCTCCGCAATCAGAGACTACCGCATGACGACTAGGGACTGGTGTAATGCGCGCGCGTGAAAGTTTTTCGTGAGAATGACAACAGAGAGAGAGAGAGAGAGAGAAAGAGAGAGAGAGAGTGAGATTAAATGAAAGAGGGAGAGAAAGAGAGAGAGAGAGAGAGATATGAAGAAAGAGTGAAAATGCGTGTGCGAACGACGACGAATAACGAGTAGATAAGAATTGTTATGAGATTGGTTTTTGTTGAATAGTTGTAAGAATTTTGTAATGACTATGCTAGCTAATTAGAATTACAAACAGCAAGACATAACACAAGTCCGTACACATAGCAACACACATTTGCAGAGAAACACATAAATTGTATTAATTTATATCATCGTATGCAAATTTATACAAAACACACACACGGACGCATAAACACACACACACACACACACACACACACACACACACACACACATACGTAGTCACAGATTTGTTGACAGATGCATCGCAAGAGATTACGAGATTGTCATGTGATTACGGCACACCGTTTCCATATCGACGCAGCATTTTTAATGGTTTTTCCAATGGGAAAGATTAGCAGCCCGAGACGTTTTTAGGCGTTTCTCGCGGGAAACCTCGGACGGACATAGACAATTAGCGGAGTACGTGTATCACGTTTTCATCTATCCCTCTCCC
This sequence comes from Tetramorium simillimum, assembly GCA_011636635.1. Classification (NCBI taxonomy): domain Eukaryota; kingdom Metazoa; phylum Arthropoda; class Insecta; order Hymenoptera; family Formicidae; genus Tetramorium; species Tetramorium simillimum. Next base: position 1,488 of record VBVQ01005344.1, on the reverse strand, counting down.
CCTCCCCCTTTCGCGGCACATCGTTGAACGTCGCCGTAGTGTTCCTCGTGACGCCTGTTCTCGCAGCTTCCCCTTGTCATCCTGTTTTATGGCTATATCAGAGAAGATCGGAGCCTCTTCTTCCTTCTCCTCCGCGCGATACGTACGCGTTCCTCGGGCCACGTCGCGTCGCGATGCCGTCGCGTCCGCCGGGCGCGTCGATACGATCGATGTAACACACGTCGCGCTAACGATGATGTTGATAATGACGATGATGGTCCGCCGCCTGCACTTGAACGCGTCTCGACTACTGGGCTCCGTGTGAAGGGCCGTATTTATAGCTGTCGACACTCGAGATGGGTAGTGTCTCGAGGGTGTATCGAGTGATGTGCATACGCTCATCAAGGACCTAAATCGAGCCCTATCGCGCTACCACATATCGCGTTCTCGCAGTAATGTCCCTGCGAAAACTCCTCGCGCGCTGGAATATTCCCAAGTATTAAATTAATATTCCTGAGCATTATAAAAAGTCGAAATTAAAAAAAAAAACACTTTTTATAACTCATGCTTTTCTCTTTGTAATTGCTCTCTCGACTTGCGTCCTCGTCTAACTTTGAATAATAACAAAGATAAAATTCCATTGAATCCTCAGACACTCGGCTTACATTACGGCTTTACTTCGCGACTAAATAAATAATTAATCGCAATTCCGCTATAAATACGGCCGTAAGAGATATCGCGAGGGACGCGTAATGCGACACAAGGTAGCTAATCGGCAATCTGACTCGAAATTGAAGATCATCTCTTTGAACAAGTCGACAATATGTCTCTAGCCAGGCCGGAGCGTCAGTTGCTGGCAACGTGAATGCCATCAATTACAGCGATCATCGAGGCGAGCCGAGGCTAGAAATGGCCATTCGGAGAAGGTCATCGACGACGAATGTTATTACAGATATTAGTTAGCGTCGTTCAGCCTACAAATCAATTGGAAAAATTATGGCTAATGCAATTTATATTTTTGACATGTAAAAATACGACTTATTTGTTAGTAATCGCAGAAGAAAGTTCGACGTGATCGACGACGGCTTGGTCTCGAGAGAAGGAATCCAGGAATTTGAAGTCACTTTTTCAAAAGATGACATCGGAAAATAATAAAAACTGTCAATTTCGGAGAGGAAAAAAGTTGAGGCTGTCGATACCGGTGTCGAACTGTCGCTGATCGCATTCCTTACGGTGGCGGCCACGCTGTGCGAAACGCCGCTTTCGTTGCTCTACATATCCGTCGAAAAGGGACTCGGGACTATATTATTCAACGAATTACACGTAAAATCCCCCCGACAATTTCACCCCCGACGACGCTCCGTACTTCTCACTCCCGGGGAAGAAGGAAAAAAAAAAAGAGCGGAGAGGAAGGGCCGAATAAAGGGACGGGAATTTGTTTCCGCGCGATATTACGACGTCCTCCGGAATCGCGGAGAATCGCTCGATCGATCTCGCGAGAGCGAAATT
>VBVQ01005342.1:0-12029 GCA_011636635.1 Tetramorium simillimum | reverse complement strand
TATATATATATATATATGTGCATAATAATTCTCTTTATAAATTTCTTTTTTTTTTGCCTGTCCGTCTGATTCATCTGCCTGTTAACGGCCGCCTCTTATTCAAGTTATTAAATATGCTACTTTTCCAAATTAAAAGTAATTATTTCATCTTTATATTTCGTAAAAAAACTTTTGTCCATCACATTTGGAAGCATCGTCTGTATTACGTAGTAAAGGCAGATATAGTGGTTGGAACCGGGTGGATAAACAGACGGATGGCCTTTCTTGCTAAATGCGTAGTACGGTCTACCTAGCAAGCTAGTTGTTGCTGTCTCTCTGTCTGTCTGTCTGGTGATTTGTTTTGTTAATCTGTTCTTTTCTCCTTATTTAACAACTCTGTTTATCTTCACCCATTCATCTAATAAATTTCGACGATCCAGCTCTCGACGCGGCTCGGCGATCCAAAGAAAGTCCTCATAATTTTCAGAATTGTTATTATACAAGATCAGAATTAATAAATCTTATTCCAGGCGACTAAAATAACACAATATATCGCGATTCTTAATTGATAACATGTAATTAAACGATATGGATGACGATGAAAAGTTTATCGGATCTTCCTGCTTTCTTCGTATATTTTTTAAATATGATTTTTTCACATTGGTTGTGTATCTAAGGAATACAAGAAATAAAACACAGAATGTTTCGTCGGAATTAACACCTTTAAATATATTCGTTTTTATACAAACAAAATTCTAGAGGTTTCTGAGCGAGACATATTTCGCGTTAATATTTAACAACGAAAACTGTCATCCAAAAACAAATTTCATTCAATCATCTTCGAGGAATGACATTCACAAGCAACTTATTTTATGATTGTTAATTACGTATCTGAAATAGATGTAACAGATTGATCGATCGATCGGTCGAGCCGTGATGAAGGCTGCCGTCTAAACGTGCACCATATATAATTTAGTTTCATCTCACACACATTCGATATTGTTTCCATATTTACTCACTGTTCACACGGCCAATGTTCTGAGTATGTCGTATGCTGGATGGATTAATTGACTCACTTGATTAATCAACATTCGACTTTCGCGTGGAATATATATATATATTGATTATACGTTTTTGCCCTTTCCGTACGATACCACCTACACTATTATCGTTGCGATGTTGGTGTTGTTGTTTAATATATCTATATATACTCTAATCATTGTATTGATGTTGATGTTGTTGTTAATTTGATGTTTTTTGATGTGTTGTTTAGTCGTTGTTATCTTGCTGTTTGTTTGATGTTTGCACTATATTGTTGCACTTGGTGTGTCCACGTACACACATTTACATACGTATATGTATATATATCTCTTATCACGTATTATGCGTACACGTATTATCTATGCCGTGCACAAAATAAATTTACTTGCCCTCATAAAAGTTCATACTATGTTCGTACTAACCACAGATCTGTATATATAAGAATTATTTGAATGTTCGCATTAAAATATACATCTTATTTCTTATCTCTCTGTTTTATATACACCAAATTAATATCATTAATGGCATATGATTGTTGCAACGCGATTGAGAGATCTAATTGACGATTTAATCTAATTGTAGTTTCTCTTTTAAGAAGACTTACTTGTGTCTATATTTATATATTATTTTATACAAAATATTTTATTACAGTCCCGATATGAAGCATCGCGATTACAAAGCCGTAACTAATTAACTATAACTATTGTAACATGCAATATTTTTTTAACTCACATTATATTAAATATGTATTTTATAAACGTTACATTTCATCCATTCAGTCTCACGCTTGGAATGCATCATCCAATGCATACGTATATGTGTATGTATGTACGTCGTGTATATGTATATATATATTTATATATATATGTATATATATGTATATATATTATATGTACAGTATTCCAAGATTATTGTACTTTCTTTCATCTATAAATTCTTCGACTGAATCTCCAAGATCAATTCTGACCTCTAGTAACAATCTAATAGCATATTCAATTGTTAATGAAAATTGTGTAGGAATTTAAGAATGAATTTTATTTCTTTTAATGGTCAAAATATGATGAAAAATGTTTAGAGCTAAAAGTATTTAAATTAATAGCGATTCTTCATAAAAATTCTTTTCCAGAGAAAAGATTCGAAATTCACCGAAGAATCCGATGATTGAAAGAAGCTGCGATAGTTTCGGAATGTAATCTGTACTGACGATATAAGCCGATCGGAATGTGATCGGTTCTGTATGCGTCACTAAAACCACCCCCTAACAAGCTCATGGTAACAACGACTTTTCTATCCTTATCTAACTATCCATTTATCTATTTGTATATTATTGCGTGTGTTAGCTATGAAACTGGGTTAAGCTACAATGCCATCGAAAGGAGAAACGGTACGGGGGAGAGATTTAAACGAACCTTTTTTTACTTTCGTTAGTTTAAATACGTCGTACCTCTACGATTCTCTCTACCTCCATGCGTGTAACTTATCTCAATTTCGTCATTTAATATAAACACGCGTACATATATATATATAAGCGTAATTGAATGCGATTTATTATTACGATAAAAAAAATTAATATGCCTACATTAAGCATAGCTAGGTTGAACACGAATAATTTGTACAACAAATATTATTACCAATTGTTCAATTACACGTCACTGTCTAACGATCAAAGTAATGTAAAGCAATAAACGCGATAATCTTAGATGAAATAAATTTGCACGGAGGCATCAAATGAATTGGACAAAATAATTTTGTCTCTCGGCAATAGGTGAAGACTCGTTAAATTACGACTTGTAATTCGGAAGAGAAATGCCGTTTCGCGTATTGGAAAAGAGATCGAATGTATTTTTTGTATTTTAAGATAGGGTTTTCGTAAATAGATCACGATAACGTTTCATCCAATCTCGATTACAAAAGAGAGACTAAAAAGAGAGAAAGACAAAGATTAAGTAAAATAATCATCTTTACTCGCGAAGGTAAGGAAAGAAGAAGCGTTAAATTAAGTTATGGGGGTGGTTTATCGTGACATCGTGTGTCGTTAATCAGACCAGATGATCATTGGGAATTGTGTTTCAGGATTGCATTCACCTCACGAAGGACTAACCGGCGGCTCCGGTCAAAGTATGCCTGGACTCGCTTACTATCAGCCGGAACATCCTGGATCTACTGGGGTAGTAAAGTATCCTGAGAACGGACATGACACTCTTTCAGACTTTGTGACGTTTGTCTGTCAAGAAGCTGAGAACACCCAACAACTTTCTCAGGTAATATAGTGTATGATATTTATGAACATTTTTGATATTTTTATACGCAATGATTTGTGAACACTGTAAGTCCAATGAAATCTTTACAATCGTTTCTATAATGATAAAGAGCACAATGTCTTCTACTCTCTACTTTTAGTGTATTTTCTAATGGCAGAGACCTCGATTGCGCGGAATTTAATATTTTTCTTTGTAAAAGGAATACCATTATTTGTCGCAGCTTTCCAAATCTGTATACTCTTGTACAAATTAAATTTTAAATTCTAATTTTATTAAAATAGGATTCATTTGAGACGAATAAAAAGGTGTAAATTTGTAATACACGAGATGTGTTTGGAAAGTGAAGATACAAAATCCAGAAAATTATTTGTAAAGCATTTCATTTTGAAAATGATTTATAATACTTTTAAAACATATTTTTATTTATTTTTTTAACATACTTACCATGAATCTCAATACACTTGATGAATCTGGAAACTAGTTTCTTAATTTCAATATTATAAAAATTTCCCGTCTACTCTTTTAACTCTATATTTTTTTTATAACTATTCTGCTTTATTGTTCATAAAATTCATAGGTCAACTTGTTTCTGTTTACGGCAAAAATGTTATGAATAACCAAAATATAGTCAAATATTGTAAATTTAAAGTAGGTAGAAATAACATTCATGATGAAGAAAAAAATGGAAGGCCATCCATCGATGAATTCATTCAAAAAAATTGAAGACAAAAATCCTACTAAACGTTTAATGATCGATGAACTTCATAAACAATACAGCAGAATAGTTAAGAGAGAATAGAATAGTTAAAAGAATCGAATTAAAAAATAAATAAAGATACATTCTAAAGGTATTACAATTTTATTTCAAAATAAAATGCTTAACAAATAATTTTCTGGACTTTGTATCTTTACTTCCCAAATAATTCTCGTGCTTGTTTCTTTGAAGTTACTTTTAGTTTTCGAAAAGACTTTTTCTCATCAATTTCCTTTCGGTCTCTGCCTAAAAAATTCGATGTAAAAGCGATTAATCATCTAGAGGTATCCTAGTTAAAAAAAGTCTCCAATTTGAATGGGATGCTATGCGTAACTGATTATTTTCAGACGCAGCTGACCGGATCACGCACCGGTATACAAAAATTCCCGCAGTATTATCCGAGCTCGATGTTACCGCCGCCGCCGCCTGCTCCTATGGCCAGACCGGTGGCGATAATAAGATCGACGGGCGAGCTGGCGGCGACGACCGCTAGCTCGCCACCAACATCGTCCACGTCACCTACGGATCCAGCCGAGTTAGGGCCTAACCAGGAACAGATGACCGCCGCGGCGGCGGTCGGCCTCGTCGGTTCCGCCTGCCAGAATTCCGTCGAGCCCGCTGGACGAAAGAGCCCCGCCAGAATTCTGGTTACGCCGCACACCACCAGCAGGGAATATACATTTGCTCATTTTCATTCGCAGCCCGGACAGGTGAGGTTCTCTCTCCTTTCCAGTCTTGTTCCGAGAATTCCGTTTGATCTTTATTGTATCACAATCGCTTGCTCTTTATTCTTTGATGCTAACCCAGACAACAAAATGTCTAAAAAATGTCTAAAATCGGGTCATAAGACATCTTAAAGACGACTTTAAGCTGTCTTATGACCCGATTTTTTAGACATTTTGTTGTCTGGGAATCTAGGTGTAAGTTTGTTTTATTTGAAAATATATACACATATACATACCACTGTTTCGCTCTTGTAGCAAATCTTCACGTATCCGACCATTAGTTCGATGTCTGGGGTAATTTCGCCGACTAATTTGTCCTTATTCTCGTCTCCCGTCTCGGTGACGAGACCGGTAGCCACTCAAAGGACAGTCTCCAACGTCCCACCGCGTTGGAATACCGCGCCGTTTATCAACTTGGAGGACGATTATAATATGATCGCACCGATCATCGCTGGGACGAACAGCGAGCCGCCAGCCGCCATGGATGAAGGTGAAGCTAAATCCAATATCTTCGCTAGCGACGTAAGGCATATTTCTTTTCCTGCTTAAAGTAAAAATCTATTGTGTTTCAGAACGGTATTTTCATCCTGTGCACACGAGTGGCGTAGTAGATAAAAATGGCAGTGGTAATTTAATAGGCAACGAACTTGGGGTAAACGCAGATCCCGCGTCGCATCATCATCAACAGCAGCAACATCCGCAGCAGCAACAGCAGCAGCAACAAGTACAACAGCAGCAGTCATCCTCGCAACAGCAGCAGCAACAGCAACAAGTAATGGCAGACAAATCCAACGGGCCTAAATCTCCTCCGTGACAGTGGAGTCTGAAAACGGAAAGTCTCGAAAGACTTACAAACTCGTCGTGTTTGTCAGGATCGGTACTTAGCGTTGCGTATAATAATTCGGCCGAAATCACGGCCGAGACCGAGTTCGAGAGTAATTGTCTGGAAGCTATGCCTCGTATTCAATTACGTGATTTAAACTTGCGAAGAATAGAATGCTTAAGAGTTCGATCTTAATCTATTACGTTACAAAGTGAGAGAAATAAGAATGCTTCTTAAGAAATGCAATTGAGGAAAATGAAGTCCGTCGATTTCATATTTATCAAGGATGGATTTAGCACTATACAAAGTTTCATATTGTGACAACTTAACCAAGTATTCTATAGTATAGTTTATCATGCGGTAGAATTCGCGACGCGTAGAATAGCTGTAAGTTAACGTCGCCGTGCATGCCTTATCCCGCTCGAGAACAGAAACTTGTCTACGTACAGTGTCGTACAAAGAAATATTGTTCAAGCTGCATAAATGTAATGACGTATTTAGATAAAAATGACGAATTTCAAAGTTTTAAAAATTGGTACAAACAGTTGCACAAAATATTACTATTGCGGAGTATTGTTTTTGATCTGTAGTCAACTGCGTAAACTGCACTTGTATCAATTGATACACGCTCCATGAGTTACAAATAATAGTCTAAATTGTTTTCTTTTCATTTCTTTGCCTTCTCACTTCCTTCTTCCACCCCCTCCCTCCTCTTTTTCTCTTTCTCTTTTTCATAGTTTTTGTGGCTCGAGATATACAAATGAGAATAGTCGAGTTCCCTTATTTACGATATTTGAACCATCCTTTCGAAGCTCGCGATTGCAATTCTAGCGCATTGCAACATGGTAAACTTCTAATTATATGTTATAAAAAAATATTTAAAAATTCGTTATTTTAATAGTAAAACTATTGTGATATAACATGTTTTTTTTAAAATAAATATATAAAATTATAATTCTATTTTATTTTCGATTATAATATTGAAAAAAGGGTGTGGAAGCTTTTATCATGTGAAAATGCAGGAATAATGCGTTTATCTGATTTTGAGCGCAGCAAGCGCAGAATACTTTCCTTTTAACGTCATTTGAAAATTTTTCGAAAGATTTCATTCGCGTATTTTGATATTTGTTCAACGCTGGAACAAAAAAAGCAGTATGCCTATCAACGACTCTTTGTATGTCTGTGCCAAAGTTTTATCTCACTTTCGAAAAATTGTTCTTTTACATTAATTTCAGACCTTACATCGCATTTTTGGAGTACAAGTATATACAATACAAATTCTCGTGTATTTCTATTTTATAGAGTTTATTGTGTATTGCGTATTAAAAAGTAACCGGTGAGTAAATACGGATATAGCTTGAACAAATAAAATTTGTTATCTCGTACCGTGCATCGCGCATCAAGATATGTATGAATAATTCATAAGAAACGAATTGGCGACATACGGTTTATCCGTCGAATAATTAAACCGTGTATAAAGTTTTCCGTGCCAATGAAGCAGCACGCGTGCGCACTATTCTTTTTAAATAACGATATTGTTACATTAAGAATTTCGGATTAACGCGAAAGAAACGTACCATTGATGGAGATGAACGTAAGGCTCCACCTTAACAAATTCGTCAAATCTGTGCGGATTTGCCGATTTACAAACGCGTGATATTCGATAGTTGCAGTAAACATAGCATCGTCATGTAATGCTCAGGCTAGTATTAATATTAAGAGAAAAAGAGAGCTAATGATAACTAGTCATCAGAGGCTGCTAATTAGAGACAAGATCGACATGTATCGGATTTAGTAGCGGATATTAGGCGCTTAATTATTTAAATATGTTATCAACGACATCGATATATACCGAAGAAAGGAAAATATAGCAATATCGCATTGAAAATGACGATTATTGCGAATTCGAATTTTGTATAAATTTTGTTTTCAGCAATAATGAATTTTGACAACAAATACATTGAGGAAAGAAATGTATAAAATACGAAGTTATTGCTACTACGGGTTTACTATATTGTATATTATAAAAGATACTCGATCAACTTAATAATACTCGAAAAATTTTTCGTTATTTATCTCATAAATGTGGCAAAATGTTTTTAGTATGTATACTCGTAAATTGATTGAATATTTAAAAAAAATATACTTAATTTAAAAAATTAGTTTTTTTCTTTTTTACATACAAATTATAAAGAATACTTAAAATATACTTAACTTATTATCTCTTAACTTATTTTCGTTACTGTCTATAAACGAAAAAATGTAAAGTAATATTGAAATCATATGTTTTCCAAGTAATGTGCTACCAGTTTTATATGCACTATATCCACTATAACAAAAAGAAAATCAATTATGTTATATTAATATCATTTGTTGAAATAAACAGCCGCGTACATTTTAGTGTTTTCTTCTTTAATGTGTTTCTTTATTTAGATTGACGTTTGAAAATACAATGAATATTTATTGAGAGATGTTTCACGCTAAGAAGAATAGAAACACATTTATTATAACATAAAAATTATTTTCACTCGAGTGATATTTAATCCAAGTACATTCTCTTTTCTAAAGGTTAACGAGATATAAATTGCATTAATCTTCACCATAATCATAATATCTCTTAAAATTCATTTTAATATATTTTAATTAATATATTTTATATTTACAGCAAGGCCTCTTTTTAAAAAACGTAAATACGATAGATAGAGCATAAGACAAGATTATAAGTAAAAACGTATTTGCGAATATAATAGGACAACAAATAATAAATTTTCCATGTGCTAGCAGCATATATAATTATTTATCTATTATTAGATTATCTATTATTTATCTATTATTATTAAACACGGATTATTTGATTGAATATTCAATCTTGTTTGCTAAAAATAACGAGATTTCTAGTTGTCTATTTAAAATTAATTAATTTATTTTGTGAAAATTGAGATATGAAATACCTACTTTAAATTTACAGTCGTAATTTAAGTCGTAAATAGCATATATTACTTTGTGTATAAATTTGTTTCCTCGAGAAGAAAATGCGAATGCATGGACGTATATATAAAGCAGAAAAATCGAAATAAATCCAGCTATGAGAAGATGAAAAGATGTGAAAAAGATGAGAAAAGCACTCTGTATAAAAAAAAGTAAAATATTTTATTATTTGAATCATGAAAATAAGATCATAGATCGGCGCAAATGTTTTATTTTCCCTTTTTATCAAATTAACTAATGTTGATCCTTAATTAATTAAAACATGTCTTCGTTATGATTTTTGACTAGAAATGTCGAAATAATGATGAAATTGATGATGAAAAAGATCCGTCATAGGATTTCTATTTTATATATTATACATATATAAAATCTATTTTATATATTATACATATATAAAATAGAATTATATATTTCTATTTTATATATTTTTAAAATAATTTTTTAAATGTTATGTTAGTTATCTTTATATATTACATTTGAAATTAAATTTACATTATCTCTACTCACAAAAGATACTTAAGAACACAAAAAATACACAAAATAATTACATCGAAATTAATATCTTAATAATTTATTAATTTACAGTACTAACAAAAGCTATAAAGAAAATTTAAACAATTGGAGAAAATTCTAAAAATTCTTGTATTATGTCTAGAATTCATTTAATTTGTTAATTTTATAAAGATATATTGATTGTGGTGTGTATGAATTCGTCCATATGGTCTCATCAATGAAAGGTTAATGTAACTTTTTTACCATATTCTTCCTTAATATAGAATTTAAAAATTATCTATTTGATCTATTATTAGATTTGATTTACTATTAGTTTTTTGTTTCTCGTAAAAACTTTACTTAAATTAATCCATATAGTATTTCATAAATATTTTACAAAAATTCTCAAAACCTTCAATATTGTTTAAATTTTACATACTTTCTGTATTAATAATAAATGTTCTGCATGTGTATAACTGTTTATTAAAAACAGAGAATTATTGAAAACATAAACTTTGTAAAATTATTTCATTATTCAAAATAAAGCGTTTAACATTCTGAAAAGTTCTATATATACACTTCTACACAATATACTACATATGTAACGAAATAAATTACACAGAGAAAGAGAAAAACACGTTCAAAAATTTTATTTACTTATGAAAACAAAAATATTAATTGATTAAATAACAATAATAAATTTGCGTTAATAAATTCATAATAAAAATAAATTACTAAATGTTTTTAGTGCAGTTATACTTGCAATATATAAAATAATTATTAATTACAATATATACAACTTATAACACCACATTTACAATTACTAATTATATTGAAAATTATAGTCGCAATAAAACTGTTCGATATTATTATTATTATTAACATTACACAACTAGACTTATTATTATACTGTTGCAATAACTAGTTGTTACTACTACTAAATGCTACTACTACTAATAACTATTAACACATACGCACGCATATACACACCTATTTTATGTTGTCATTAAATATATTATTATACTTAATTAATTCTGTTACTACTATTATCTTATACTATTATACTAATATTACTACTACGTTTATATAATATCTACTGCAATGTTTACTGCTGTTGCTATCATTAATATTGACATTTCTACTATTTCTAATGTAATATTAATATTACTATTAACATTATAATTACTATTACTCATTACTACTATCACTATTACCATTATTATTGTTACTATTATAATACTACTAATTCTACTATTACTACTACTACTAACTACTACCACTACTAACTCCTACTAATACTAACAACCACTACTAACTACTACTAACTACTACCACTACTAACTACTACTTACTACTACTAACTATTACTAACTATAGCTACTACTGCTACTATTACTACTAACTACTACTACTAATTACTACTACCACCACTAACTACAACTACGACTAACTACTGCTACTGCTACTACTACTACTGCTACTACCACTACTACTGCTACTATTACTATTGCTGCTATTGCTATTGCTACTACTACTACTGCTACTATCACTACTACTGCTACTATTACTATTGCTGCTATTGCTATTGCTACTACTACTACAACTACTACTACCACCACTACTACTACCACTACTCCTACCATTACTACCATCACTACTACTACTATTACTACTACTACTACCACGACTATTACTACTACTACCACTACCACTACTACTATTACTACTACTACTACTACTACTATCACTATTATTACTACTACTATTACTACAACTATCATTACTCTATTACTATTAACTATCGCTACTACTACTGTTACTGCTATCATAACTCTATTACTATTACTGTCGCTATTACTACTACTACTACTACTATTATTACTAATACTTTTACTAATACCGCTAATGCTATTACTGGTATTGCTACTGCTACTAATATTATTACTGATATTTCTATTATTTCAATATTAATATTGAGATGATATTTAATATATTACTGTTACTACTACTGTCACTACTATTATTGCTATTATTACTACTACTGCTATTATCACTACCATTATTACTATAACTACTACTATTGTAACTACTACTACTACTACTACTACTACTACTACTATTACTACTACTACTACTGTTATTACTATTACCGCTATTACTATTATTATTACTGCTATTATTATATTTCTGCTGATACTACTACTCCTACTACTCCTATTGCTACTACTACCATTATTATGCTTGGTCTACATAAGCCGTAAGAGTAGTGGATTAAGGGAGTAGACAATAGGAGTAGCTATAGACGTAACCCTCCTTTACGCTCTAGTGTCTACAATAGCATGTAGTAAGTTATGGATTTATTAAAAATTGGGATAGGTTCTCATCAATCATGCTCAAGACGCATAAGATGCCGAGCTCTCATTGATGGGCAGTAACGAAGTAGACCGTAGGAAATGAGATTGAACCATTTTATTTACGGCCTTACTCTACGCCTTACTATCCGGAAATGACGGCTTACTCCGACGTCAGCCCTAATCCACTACTCTTACCGCTTATGTAGACGATGCATTACTACCACTACTACCACAGCTACTATCACCACAACCACCATCACCACCACAACCATCACTACCATCACCACCACTACTACTATCACTACTATTACTATTATACCTACTACTTGTACTACCACTACTACTGTCACCACCACCACCTACTACTAATGCTACTACTATTGGTACTACTATTGCTGCTACTACTACTACTGCTACCACCACCACCATCACTACTACTGTTATACTACTACTACTACTACTACTACTACTACTACTACTACTACTACTACTACTACTACTACTACTACTACTACTACTATTACTACTACTACTATTACTATTACTGCTACTACTACTACTGCTACTACTACTGTTATTACTGCTACTTTATTACTACTACTACTACTACTA
>VBVQ01005341.1:0-12031 GCA_011636635.1 Tetramorium simillimum | reverse complement strand
TATATATATATATATATATAATTCTTTTCAAGTATAAAATTAGTCAATTAAAAATTCGTATAGTTTCTATTTACGAAAAAAATAATTAGCTTAAACGGGAAATCGATGTTACAAATCGATTTTTCTAAAGTTATGATTTTACAGAGCACGAGTCGCTTGAAATATTCAAGAGTTCAATATTTAATATGTTATCGAACTATTTTTAACCATTTTCCGATATTCCTTTATGCAACGCTCGGAATTTACGTTTTCTTAGAAAATGTCGATAGGGTCTAAGACAGAAGTTTCCTTTTACAAAAATAACAGGCCTGTGAATCATAACATAACATAGACCGATAAATTTAACACTGCTCCATTTAAACTCTAAAGATAAACAACTGACCAACAAGCCAGGTGCTTTATGTGGGCATGTGTGCCCCCTCCAATCCTCTTCAGCTAAGATCAATAATCCTAACTGAAGGGAGACACTGGTTGTATTCAGTGAGAAGGGGTGCGTGAATCAAGTCATTCTATAGGTAAAGCCTGTTGCTGCTACCACATTTCACAAGTTCGCAGAACGTGCTACATTAAACGCTACACTAATTGTCATATCACAAGACTGACTACCAATTACAAGATTCAGTGATGTGCTGTGGACATATCGAGGGATTATGGATAGGCTGGCTAATTGGACTCGTGGTCAGTTTTTTACCCTTTATCTCAATTTTTTATACACTTGGGATGGCGGCAAGTGCCATTTTTGTAATAAAACGCGATCAAAGTTTCGACATACTGAGAGAATAGTACACTAGGTCGAGTACAGCATGGTTCCTATTGAACTGAAGCTCTTGGGAAATTGTGTCAACTCGAACAATAATTTTTACATTATGTAGAGTAACGTAATACGACGTAAATAAATTATGTTTTGTATTATGTAAACTTTTTGTAGTGTTCTACTATGACGTATATACATACATGTATACATATACATATATGCATCGTTCTGTTTTTAATTTGATGTTCTTGTTATTAGGTATAAACGCAACAACCCCAGTATCTGTCGTAGGGCAGAACTGTGTGTCAAATTCATCAAACTCTGCATTTCTAGACAAATCACTGGTCACTGCACCGTCATGGAGTGCGATACAGCAGGACATAAGATGGGCGTTTCTATTGCATGCATACAGCTTTGCATGCCTCTTCTTTGTACTGGGGTTTTACACATTCTTCTCTATTCTAAATTTAAGGTACATCGTATTGTATGTATATATACTTGCATCGATAAAAGTTTACGTCTTTACACTTAATGGTCCTTCTTTCAGATCTCTCATATCAACCAGACCGTTTATGACTACGATTAATATATTCTTATGTTTACTCGGGGCATCGAGAGCGGCTTCCCTGTTCATAGACGCATACAATCTTAAAGAGATTCTGCCCAAAGTCATTGGCTCAATTATATGGGACATTGGATATCCATGCATCACGTCTGCCTTTTGTCTGATACAACTGGCTTTCCTGCAACTGACGAAGGTTTTTACCGCTTAAACTGAATAACTTTTAAATTTATAGTTGATCGCTATTGATCTTTTGTATTATCAACTTTCAGCTGAAATTCGGTCCAGAGAAGATACAGAAGGAATCCTGCCTGAGCCTCATTATAACGGCGCACTTCTTCTTCGTAATCGCCAGCGACATTGTTCTATCCTCCCACAATTGCTACATGGCAAAGTACATGGTCCAAGCGGCGTTTCTCGTCTGGAGCGTTCTTTTGTACCTCGCATTCCTGCACGCGGCTTACAAAGTTGATCATTTGCTCCGGACTATGCCGAGCAGCATGTTGACGCGGGACAATTCTAATGCACATCAGAAAGGTCAGTTATCGATTGTCTGCTTGTATATTAATTTTTAAACTTTTTCTTACCTTTCTTCATATAACTATGTTTTTGTGTTACATTGACTAACATAAGACTATTCTGTCTCTCTCTTCATGCATATTTTATATACAGTTTGTTTCGGAATTGTATCACGGAAAAAACTCTTGTAATTCAGGTATCATGCAACTCGCAATGTTGGCACCGTATAGCAATCTGGCGACTTCGGTCGCTGCCGCGCTGGTACCTACTTTGCTTGGACCAGCTAGGATGAAGGGCCCGGAAGAAAGTGAGCCTGTAAACGTGAATAAAATTATAGAGGAAGCACCCGCGGAAGGAGGTAATTCTTCAGGAAACATTATTTTATTATAAATCGCCTAGAAACATGTGTAAACATATTTCTCATTGAGATCCGATTTCAGAATCGCGAGTCATTACCGCCAAGGTGTGCAAGGTAGAAGGACCAGCGCAAAAGGAAGAACAGACCGCTTCGATACTTATGTGCACCGTACAATCACCGTTGCAGGAACAAAAGTCCTCGGTGCCGGAGGTCTACGTTAGGCCACCCACGCCTACTCCGTCGACCGCTAATCTGCCGATTATAACTGTGTCCAGCCCGAGTCGTAGGAGTTCCATGGCCAGTCGACGAGGCAGCGACACGTCCACCAAATCCTCGCGCAGGAATTCGGAATGTAGCGTTAGATTTAACGAGGAGAGTACGAATGCAACAGACAGCAAACGCCAAACGGAGGGTAGCCCGAGGCCCTTGCCAAGGATGCGAGAAGAATTCGAGAGGAATCGCTCACCCGAGAGCCCACGACGATACTCGGAAAATATCACGCCGACAGGCAGCACTAGGGAACTGAGACGTTGTTCCGATTTTACTCACGAGAAGAATCGTGGCTCGCAGTTTGCAACCAAGCTCAGAAGAAATAGCGATTTCGGTAACAGAACGCCCCGAAGAATGTTGCCACTTGACGAACAGAGATTGCCCAAAGTTCTGGATCTTAGTCCTACAGGTAAAAAGAAAATAATTTATACAAACAAGCAAATTAAAAAAAAGTTTTAATTTAGTGGTCTCCTTTTTAAATATTTTATTTTTATGTTTTATTTTGTTCTAATATTGTTCAACAATGTTCCAGGTTCAAGACGCAATTCTGATATTGGTACCTTCATGTCACCTAAACCTGATTCGCGTAGAAATTCTGAGAGTTCCTATCGACGCAACTCCGAATTCATTCATATTAAGCCGTTAATGATAAATCGTCGAAGCAGTGATATCAGTATCAGAACTCTAGACAGAAGTCCCACACACTTTCAGAGTATAGTACCTCTCAAGCTGGAGATACAGGAGAAATCTGAATCAGATTCAGATCATCCTGATTGTAGTGAGAAAGCAGCACTGATGACCGAAAAGTCAAAGATCAAAGACGAAGAGCCGAAAGTAGTTGTAAAAAGCAAGAAGAATTTGTCGTGGAATGATAAAAATATTGAAGACCCAGAGGATATCACGCCGGAGACCAACTTGCTTCCCGAAAATACGTCTGGGGAAGCAAGAATTATGGTACATAGTGCTTATTACATCGTTAAATTCACAGAATTCAGACGCATCTAAAATATGGTTTTCAATTGACGTTCTTTTAGATATCTAAAACTTTATGTTTAAGAACTGTACGACTATGCTATTTCCACAGGGCACAGATTTTACTCTTCACTCGATACTAAATCACATTGCGTATGTGAATCGAGCGAAATCCGATACACCGCTGCATATACCGGAAGCGGATACCGCAGTTGCCAGGAAGTCTCAAATGCAAAAAGTATTAAATGTTACGCGCGCTACTGCAATTTTAGGGATCCTCCTATGCGTCACGGATGCCTTTCGTATTTTTGGACCATACGGTATTTATGATAATACAACAATATAATATAATACAATATAATAAACCGCATCTGAGTTTAACTATAAAATTAAACTATTCTTGTAAAACAATACGTGTAGAATAATACTAATCAATTTATTTTCAGGACTCTTTGCTGAAACCGTACCATATGGTACGGAACCAGCACCGACACAGTTTCCCATGCCGTGGCCATGGCTGCTGTATCAAACAATACCCAGGATATTTGAATTTGTGATGGGCTGTGCCATGGCGAATATAACTAAACAGCCATCAGCAAGTCCGCGACATCAGTATCTGAGTAATTATCCTAATTATTCCCCGCGGGTAAATCGAGGTAATAATCCTTATATATAAAGCAATAGTTTATCTAGGCGTAATCATAATCCAAAAACCAAGATGCCAAATGAAAAATTTTCTTAATTTTATGAAATCTTAATATTGTTTTTTTCAAGATTAATATTTTTTACGATAACTTTGTGATTATTTTCGGGATCATAATTTTTAACAGAATAATCAGATAACAGGTTGCATAAAATATCATGAATTGTGATTGTTGAAATAATTAAAATTTTGAAATCTATTAATTTCGTAATATTTTCAGTAACAGAGATTTTACAAATATATATAATATATATCACTTCAGTATTTATTCGCAATAATTTATTCTTTGCTTTCATTACTTGTATAAAAAAATTTATTTTTACTGAAATAAGAATTATACAAAATTGAATACTTATTTAATACAGCTTCCACCATGCATTGATAACAATTTTTATGAAAAATGCATGCAATGTGAAGACATCAATATCATAATTATCATAATAATCAATTTTTCAAAGTTAAATTTTTAACGTTTGAAACGTTTTTAATGTTAAATGAATAGACTTATGTAACCTCTTATCTAATTACTTCGCGAAAAATTATAATCGCAAAAATTGACAAGGTATCGGAAGAATATAATTAACGAAGAAGTTACGTTAACTAAAATTCGGGAAGAGAAATTGATAAAGTATCAGGAGATATAATTAGATAGGAGGTTGCACTAGGTAAAATAAGAAAGATGGAGTCTCAAAAAATTTGCTATACACAAAAACATAGCAATAGATGATTCTAATATTCTAAACATGAAATAAGTGTTTAGACAGCATCTAACAAATGCAATAGTCAAGTAGTATTTCTAAAAATCACTTTTTATGCGAAGTGTTCATTCGAAGCACATACTCACAAAAAAAAGACAGATATCTATTTTTTAAATTAGATTAGTTTCCCGATGAATTAATTTAATGACTTTTACTGTGTTCTCAGAAAGATACATATACATATATATATTTTTTGCTGTTAAACAAATATATACATATATATATCATTTTTTAACTTACATATAAAATTTGAAAGGATATTTTCGAAATAAAAGAGAGAAGAGAAAAAAACAGACTGTATATAAAAAAAGACGTTGAAATAGTAGGCGACTTTTATCGATAATACGAGAAATAACGCGTTTTTACTGTGTGTCAACCGCACCAATGCTTAGAAATAAAAGTATCCAAACTCTCAAAGTGCCCTACTACTAAATGTTCAACAAAAATTACAAAAATGATTAATACATAAATGACTTATCTGCAAGTTGAATTTGTAACAGTGTTGTGATCCTACATGTGATATCATATTTATGTGTTTAGAATAGGAGGCCATTTTACGCTTATGTAAGCTTAAATAACACTATATTCCGTGAGATAAAAGACTGTAAAAGTGAATTTACGATAAAAACAGAGCTATATCATAGCTTTATTGCAATTGTATACAATTTATCGTACTTTCAATATCTTATATAATTAGAAGTATAGCCGGTATTTTGTTAGGTTGATGCATTTGTCTATATATTTTAATTTATAATTATATATTTTTTAATTTAATGATTTTTTAATTTTATATTTATAAAATTACAGCTAAAATTATATCGAGTACATGGTACTGTGCATACCATTATATTTTAATTATTGTGTGCAGTATTAGATGTCTTTGCATCTTTTTTACTTTTTTTATTACAAGCGTATCCAGTACTGTTATTATTTATGCGTTATTCTATTTACCTGACTATAAAACCAAATATAGAACAAGTGAGAAATTTAGTAGTAATACTTACAGGAGCATAAAAGGTCTCAGAGAGTAAATATCTGTTTGAAATTTATAGCATGAAAAGTAGTGATCTAAAGTATAACATTGATGTTTCATGTGCCAAATACTCGTGTTAACTATTTTAAATGTTTACAAGAGATGCAAAGTCTTATCTTAACAAGAACTCTTCTACAAAACTATATATATATACATAAATAGATATAGATAAATATTTATATACAATTGGATGTACAATAACAAATAACTATCGTTTTAATCAAATCGATAAGAATTCCGAAATTATAATATATAAATATATAATTGATATTTTTACTGATGCAAAATCGTAATATCGCAGATTCAATAGTTATATATAAAACAAATATAAGATATATTATTAAAGTTTTTAATAGAAGCTCTCTATTGCTCAATAGAAGCTCTCTATTGTTCTATATCTGAATTAAAAAGTAACTTCCTAACATGACTATTTGGTCATTAAATATATGTATAATAAAGTTGTGAATTACGATCAATATTATATATATTCAATCAAGATTGATTGCCATAACTGTTATTAATAAATCACAAAAAAATATCTGAAAATCTTAGAAACATTTTTAAAACATCTCGAAAGCCCAAAAGATATAATCTATATCTCATATAACACCTATATAGCACTGACTTTATTCTTAGCAATATAGCTCTGACCAAGCAAAAAAAATAATATTACTTAGATTAAGAGTTTCTTTATCCTGTTGATTGAGTTTTAGATACTTTGTATATCTGTATTCTATCCGTGATAAGAATTTGTCTTGTAATAATGTAGTTAAAAGTAGTATAAAATTCACTATTATTTATATTGCTTTATCATATTAGTCTCAGGATTATCATATTGTTATGTTTAAGAGATATCAATATAATCAATAACTATGTAAAAGGTTTATTGAAAGAAAAAAGAATTGTGTAGAAATAAAGGTGAAGAAAAATTGAACTTATGACATACTTTTCCTATATATTTTACGACTATACAAAAATTCCTCTATAATCACACTTAATATATTAATTCATTTCAGATAATGAAAACATTTTGAAGTACTAAAAATCTATCTTATAATATTTAGCTTTGGGATAATAAGGAAAGAGCATCTTTTAGCAATAAGAGATGTATCCTTGATGATTCTTTTTTATTATTACATTTTTTTGGGCATGTCATCTTCCTGTGTGTATTTATTTGAACAAAATATATTGGAAACTATTTCAAATTACAATAAAATAATATTCTTGCTAATAATTAACCTATCAAAATCTTTTATAAATATAATAAAAACTGTTATTATACTGTTACTATTAGATTTTCATTTGATAAATTTAGTGATTATGCCTCTTAATTAAAATTTACATAATCGAAAACAAAAAAATTGATAATACTTGTGTCTTGCATTGCTAATTACAAGATCATGATATTAATTATAAGATTCAGATAAAAAGATTCAAATAATAAATTATTCAATCGAACTATTCGAATAGTGTTTAAAATTCGAAAAAAAAAATCGATCTATTATTTTAATCAAATACTCCACTCCAAATAATAATAATATGGAAGAAATATGAACAATAATATTATTACAAAAATTAACAATTTTTTCCCTTAAAATCAGGTTTAATAGATCGAACAATTTGAACTATTCAAATATCTTCAAGTTCGAACAATTTAAAATTTGATCTTGTATTTAATATTGTTCAAACACATGAAAATTTCATGCATCATTATATAATTACAGTTATACCCATTTTTTAAAAGCCCTCATTTATGATATTATATACATTGTATAATTAGCCCTTTATATATTACTGATGATTTGCTCTGATTTAACCTCGATAATCAAAATAATCTATTTCTTTGTCAGCAACTTTAGTAGTTGACGATGATGGCAGCGATTGCTGATTCTGTTTTATAGGTAATGAAACAGTCCTGCAATTATTTAATCATCATATTAGATACATTAATTTATTAATTCATTCCCCAATTATTTTCTAATAGTTATATAAATAGATATCTTACTTTGTAGAATTATTTCCCTTTAAAGTATTGAGTACCGGACCTGGAACCTTCCTTTGTCCCTTCTCCCTTTGTATCATTTCTAATAAACTGTAGCTTGGCAGCCAACACTGCAACGCAATACATTCGTTACCGAAATGATATACGCTGTAATCAAATATCTTATCCTTTACCTTATCTTTTACGGCAGTGGCAACAACATTTCTCTTTGGCTCCTCATCATACGCTTGACTTTCGCAGCCAAAGTGCTGACACGACTCGTGCACGAAATGACGCTTCTCCCTGTTCATAATATCGAACGAGTAACTTCGGGACTTCTGCTTGGACGTCTTCGCCAGCTGTACCAATTCCGTCAACTTGTCGTGGACCATTTGGCAGAAGTGCGGATCTTTCTTGGCCCACTGTTTCATGTAATCGGTGTATCTGGGCATCAGTTTGCCGCTCAAGTCCGGATTGACGATCTGCAGTCCCAATGCGAGCCTCCTGTTTCTTTCTATTATCTTGCACTCGTCGTTGCATTCCAAAGTCTTCAACTGATTCTGCTTTTTCGCGCCTTGTCCGAATACTTCTTCCAAATCGACAGAATGACCAAGCTGCATATCAGCCATCTTACTAGCCAATATGTTGCTTGCTATCCTCTGATATTCCCGCGCATTGTCAGCACAAACACGACTCATGGTTCTATGTCCGCACTGGCATGTAACCTGTAATGTAAACATAATCCCACAGTGTGCTGCAAAACTTCTTGAAATTTCATATCACAATCGCATGATACAGAGATAGAGATTCTTCTTACCTTGACCATCTCTTTGCAAGGCAAATCTGGACACTTGTCTTCGTGGCACGGAGCGGCGCAGATATGCCCGCACAACTCTCTCGTCGTAGCGCAAGGTTGTATGCATTGCTGTCCAGATCTCTCGCAGGGTCCGGCGTGGCACATTATGATGCATTTATGCCGTCCGCACGACAACGGCTTGTTGCACGGCAGACCGCACGAGATCTCGTTCACGTGGCACGGTACTGCCTTCCTCAGTTCGTGATTGCCGTGGCACCACCTCTGGGTCAGGACACCGCAAGGTGGACATGTAGGCTCGCTGTGACAGTTGTGCAACACCTCGTGGTTGCAGGAATGCTCGCGCGAACACGGTCGGTTGCAAGTGGGCCTCCTAGTGCCGCATGGTACTGGCGGATAGATCACTTCGGCGCCGCATTCGCAGTACAACTCTTCGAAGCTGCTTTCCCAACAAGGCGCACATCTTCCTATAGGAAAAAAATATCGTTTCATATTGTACATAATTTCAATGATAAATTAACGATTACGGACTAGCGCGTACCATGCACTTACCCATATGACACCTCTCCTGGCACTTGTGGCGTCCGCAGCTCAAGTTCTTCGAACACGGCAACGGGCAAATGTGCTCGATATCGATGCAGCACAACTGATTGCAGTTGTGCTTGCCGCAGGATCTCTTCTTCTTGCAGCGTTTCTCGCAGCGCGCGTCGTCGGCCTTGGTTGTCAGATCCTTGCAAGCGATCTCGCGGTCCATGTTACCGCATCGGCACTTGACGTCAGTGTTCAAGTCACAATCCGGACACTCTTCCACGTGACACGGTGCCTTGCAGGTGTGCGGATTACCTGCGCGAGCGAAGGATATTTTAATAGAAGGAGAGCACAATATTGTGACAAGGTGCGAAGCGCGATATCTCTGAAATGCTTACTAGGCTGGCCGCATTTCAAGCGCTTCGAGCAGATTTTATCGCAAGTCGGCACGGGATCCGTGCAGCTCTCTCTCTTCTCCGTCAACGGCGTTTGGCCGCAACAGCACATCGTAACTTTTTCAGGCGTCAAGGAACAAGGCTCGCAGAGCTCCGGATGACAGACTTTCTGACAATAATGTTTCTCGCAGTCCAACGGTTTGTTACAAACATTATCACAGGAATACGTATCTGCGGTATTGGCTCGGCAGGGTACCTCCTGAGTATTCTTACTACAAAAACATGCTGAACAAAATAACACAGCATTATTAAATCATATTAGTCTCTATTATCTTGTAATTGTCGTATATCTAATTTAAAAATCTTAATAAAAATTAAACGTTAGATAAGATAAAGAATGAAATATTACTTTGCTGCACAATCTTGTCGCAAGGCCCGCACTCTCCCTGATGACACTTCCTCTGGCAAGTGTGCTTGCCGCACGACAGATCTTTCCCACATATCGAGTCGCACATCAACAACTGATGAGCGCTACACAGAAGCATCTTCGACGTTCTGCCGCATCCGCAATACTTAGTCACCATCGCCACACACTGAGGACAGGAGCCGGGATGGCAGAGCAGGGTGCATTTATGCGTACAATTATTCTTGGACAGAAGCCGGCCGCAGATCTCGCCGCACGAATGCGCCACATCCCTGCGATTCCACTCCGGCATCCTCATCTTTCCGCAGAAGCAGAAGTACTCCTCAGGCACGACGAAACTGACGTCCCGACAAGCCGGACACTTCCAGCTATTATTTTCTGAAATGGAATATGCTAATGAGATTACGTTTGATAATTTGGCGCGACAGTACGTTCGACGATTTACTTACCGCTCTGAGATGACTTTGCCCATTTTTTGATGCATCTCAGATGCAGCACGTGATAACAATTGCCGCAGGACCAAACGTAGTCGCTCTGCTTGATATGCTCGTAACAGACCAGACACTCCAACGATCCCTTGTCCAACTGTTCGGTTAATCTTTCCCTTTGACTCGCGTCATCATCTGTTAAGAATAACAATTAATTACAGAGTTCTTTTCTATATAACAATATTAATAATAACTATGTGATCTCTTTGATAAATGAATGTACCAATGTCATATTTTTTCTTCAGATTTTTTCCCTGCATCGTCTCATTACTCTCCATTCTATCTCTCCAATTTTCCACCTTCTTTTCCCTGTAACTCGCTATTTCGTTGTTTCGCCTTTGCGGATATCTTGCCGTCGCTACCGTTTTTCGCCTAGCAGCAGACTCGAATTGCATATCATCTGAATTGTATCTATAATAACTGGACGCGTTAGCGAATCGTTTAGGTCTACCATTTCGTTGCGCTTCAAGAATTTTCGAGGACACATTTTCCGAATCGGCGTCCTCGTACGTCGACGGCTCTTCTCTGCGTCTACCGGTCTTCGTACCTAGAACCGAGTCGTCCTCTTGCATCTCTTCAGCAACGGCCTTATTTTCCTGACTGCTGGATGTGGCCGAGTCCACAGTCTCAGCCGTGAACGTCTGAGCCTCCCCGGCGGCGCTCTGCTCCGCGTTCAGCTGATACTTTCTGTTGTAATATCGACCGTTCTGAAACTTATTGTAGTTCCTCGCGTTGTACGTCCTCTGAGTGTCCCTATAGCCGGATCTCGGTACCTGCGTGTCCTGCGGCCGCTTCTGCCTATAATTCATGTCCCTCCTGTTATCGTAGCGTCTCTCATTCCTGTACCTATTGTCCGTGGACGACTTGTCGGCCGGCTTCGGCCTGAACTCCTGCGCGTAGGCGTTGAAACCGCTCGTTCCTGTCGTGTTGCCGTTGTCGTACCTCCTGTGTCTCGGATCTCTTCGGAAGCCCTTCACCTGCTGGCTGTTCGGCACGAACTCGCTGGCCATGGGATGCAGATTGGAGTTCTCCACCACGGTGGACTGGACGACGTCGCCCGCCGACGACGACGGCGGCGGCGCCGCGTGCTTGCCGGCCGCCCGGTTGCCCCGCGATTGCCTCGGCTTGTAACCGCCACCGCGGGGCCCATGGGGCGCCGCGTTGCGCGACACCGCGGCGACGTCGCCCGGCGCGGCTCGCGCGTCGTTTGGCAGTGCACGTTTCTGATAGGCATTGTTCTCCAAAGGCACCATGTTCGAAGGATGTT
This sequence comes from Tetramorium simillimum, assembly GCA_011636635.1. NCBI lineage: Eukaryota > Metazoa > Arthropoda > Insecta > Hymenoptera > Formicidae > Tetramorium > Tetramorium simillimum. The sequence goes on along the minus strand of VBVQ01005341.1, from coordinate 205 downwards.
GGGCGCCCACCTGGTAGAAGGTTGCCGCTGGTCCGCCCCCGCTTCCTGGATAGTAGCCGCCCGCGGGTAGGTATGCGCTCAGGTACGAGGCGTCCACCAAATAGTTCAGGTCCTCCGGATACGAGCCGTCCCAGGTGGCCATCGCCTCGATGATTGCACAGAAATGCGAAACCGCGCGTAACCAGGGGGGGGGATGAGGGGGACG
>VBVQ01005340.1:0-12035 GCA_011636635.1 Tetramorium simillimum | reverse complement strand
GGGGTCAGGAAGAAAAGTGAGAAAAAGGAAGCGCCGCACATCGCAGAACCCGGGGCTGCACTTTGAAGAAACGTACAATAGCGAAACGCTTCCTCCTAATATTTACAGAAAGACATTCGCGTAAGTCGTAAAAACGTCTCCTCCGAATAATAACAAACAGGACTGCGTTCCTCTTATCTTCCGTTAAAAGTTTATGGCACTGCGCGAACTATTGCGGTCATTTCTGTGGCTCTCGAATAAAAAAAAAAAAAAAGAAAGGAAGGAAATGGATCTCGATAGTTCCGAAGAGCCGGGAGGGTAATATGCATTTTTGAAGTATGGAAACTTGTGATTGATCGCTATCTTTCAATGAAAACGGCGTTAATATATGATGACGTCAAACTAATACAGTCGATTATGGAAAGTATTTCACGCCGGAATTCTCTCAATATTACATATACGCCACATACGCTTTCGCGTAGCAAACTTCTATAATTCAATTCGTAATACGAAAAGTTGTCCCGATGACACGGATGAGAAGTTTTAAAGTTGGGCCGATGACACGGATAAAAAATGTCCCGGCTACCTGACTTCCGAAATAATCCTTTCGTAACATCTCGGATGCTTCTAATACAGATTCAATGATCATCGATCAATCAACGCGAGTAACGAGGCGAGGAACCGTTTTCCTCCGTGAAAATCGTGACGATTTGCGAAGTCGTCTTTTTTTTTGTGCCTACAATCAAGATCGATGAACCGTATTTGGTGACTGTGTTGACGCTATCGTAATTTATCGTATATTATATAAAGCATAAAATATAAATGTCCATGCGCTGTCAATAAGATGTGACAATATATTATAAATACATTTTGAAACGAGTGAATAATATGCAACAATGTTTTATGCTACAATGTGATACTCGATTCAACGAATTACTTTACAAATTTAACTTTTCAAGAAATTAAAGATCATTTGTTAAAGATTAACAATTAGACCATTGTTATTAATTTAGATCGTTCATTAATATTGAAATGTAGTCTACAGTATTTTCAAAGAATTAAAAATTTATATGTATAATATTATTGCGACATTTTACCATTTTATTATTTAGTATTGATATTTTATTATAGAGTTAAATGAAGATTTGCAAAAATAGGTAAAGTGGAGCGCATCATATCGTTTATATAAATCACATTTAAAATAATTCCGAAAATGAAGCTTTGGCGCGTTGAATGGCGATTAAAACTGCATCAACGTCCTCGATAACGTTTCAGAGTTAATTCAGGCTTCGAGCACCGAGGAAAGGCCACTCGATGATCACGTTATCGTATCAAAAACTAATGAGATTTGGCACGAATCGGAGATTTAACCGACGGCGCTTATACGAACTACTGTGTTGCCTTAGCATAAATCAGCAGCGTATTAAAGCACTCTCTCGCGTCCCGTTTCGACGACCGTTCGATTATCAGCGCCGAGCGAATCTGCTAAACCCGACAGCCGTCTGCGAGCGGAATCGCGAGTTCGCGCGTATCATTTTACACCGCATTTCGTGGCAGCAGGTGCCCACCGTCTCCTCGTCCGCAGAAGCCGACACCTGCCTGCCAGGCAAAGATCGGCGAGCGAGATCGGCCGTCTTTTCGGCCGCCGCGCGGAAATAAAAAGTGTGAATTAATTGATGTACGATCTTGCAGCTCGGGATTCGGTCCGACTACCGTACGTCATCGGCTGTTCGAGCCTCGGTCTGGCGGAAGCGCGTTACTCTCGACTCCCGTTATCTAGCGTATGAAGAAACGGCATGTAAAATTCGTTGAAGAATAAATCGAAACAATAAATACGGCCGCATTGCAACGGCGCGGCGGCGTTGCGTGTGTGTGTGTGGGGGGCGTATAAAATAATTGCGCATCGTTCGCGGCCGGACGAACGAAAAATCTCTACCGCAAGTCTCGGAATCGCTCGCGGGGAGAGTTTTAATCTTACGGTATCTTCGCATTGATAAATCCAATGAAGCATGCTTCCCCTATTGAATTTCGCAATGTTGAAAATAATTTCTCGTTAGGTCGGCGATGCGCGCATGTACTTTGATGAGCGCGCGTCTCGTACGGCCTACAATTAATTCCCGTAGCGCGGCATGCTCCCGCGAAGGGTGGATGAATAAAAAAATTGTAAATATAATAACGGGGCTTGGTTCGTTGCACGCGCGATATGGCGGAATACGTATGGAATTTGTACAGCGATACGAAAAAGACCGTAGGGATCGTTAAATGAATTCTATCCCTAGAAAGGAGATATCCCGGCATCGCCGTTCTTGATGCACGAAAAATTCAAGAGGTTTCACATTGAAGGTAAAAATCTTGAAGCGCAAGGCGTTCTCCATCTCTCTCTCTCTCATATTTCTCTCCTGTAAATACATACATTTCACATTTGTACGAAAAACACGCGCTCCCATCAGGAAAGCAATACAACACGCACTTACGGACACGTTATAGGTCGAACGCGCTCGGCTCGCGTCAAACGCGCCGTCCTCGGAGTCTCGCGATCGGTACGAGAAATATTTAGCGTTTCGAGGACACCCTCGACGCCGGAATCGAGTAGCCACTTGTGTCGCGGCCGTCGAGAATGAAGTAGGAGATCGTGCGGACGTCATCGCGGCCATTAGGAGTCTTCGATCTCGTTCGCGACGGCCAGCCGCCGCCGCCGCCGCCGTTCTCTTGGAGGGCCTGTGTTCAAGGGTACCACGGTTCGGCCGGCCCACGCCGCTCCTTTCCGTGAGAAATTCACGAGACAAACGCCCGTCTGTGCTCCGATGCTGTTTCTCTTCCTCCTCTTCCTCTTTTTCGTCTTCGTCGTCTTCTTCTTCTTCCTCTTCCTCCTTCCTCGCACGATGTCGTTTTTGTTACGCGCGCTTACTCGTCTCGTGAATAAGGCGCAGCGCCGCGTCGCCTAGTGCCAAGTGTTTCCTCCTGGACAGGAAGGATCCTCTCGAGACATCGTCGCGCGGCTTAGGACCGCCAAGCAAAGCATACCGTACATTTTTGACGACAGTCATCCGAGAGTTAGTCGCTTAAAGAGGAGTTGGTTGCTTCATATGATCCTTATTTGTTTGAATTTTTCTACGCGATGATCGTGATCTTTAATCCTTGAACGCATTAATTTAATCTGTCAGATAAATATGATCCGATATATTAAAATTTTCCAGTAAAATATTCAAAATAATGAAAGAAAAGGAATTTAGATATTTTCATAGTTGTCTTTATGGAAATGCAATATGCAAAATTGGCTGAAAAGATTGCAGATTTTTTAAATATATTTAGATACAACTGCATTTTATTATTATCGATATAAATCTAAATAGCTCGGCCGTCTATATCGCGCTTGTAAATCGTTTACACGATAATTATCACGTTTGATAGAGTTTTGTATGATTTTTGGTTGCTCGTGGGGGCGACGCGGTCACGTATACGTTGGCGACATTACGCCAAGAAATTCGAGAATCAACTTTTTCCATCCCGTCCGCCCCTATGTGAGAGCGAGATTTCCATAGACGATCCCTCGCGCGCTCGTCGCAATTTTACTTCCTCTCCGTTACCCTCCGGTGGCTGCACATCCTACCCCCCGTCTGGTTGCAGGGAATGCACCGACGAGCGGGCGGCAGGGAGGGGGGCAGCGGGAGGGTGCGAGAAGCGGAGAGACGCGCGTAGACGGATAAAGGCAGCTCGCGAGGCGAGAGGGGGCTGAGAGGAGACAGACGAGGGGGTGGTTTAGCGTCTCTGCTATTCCTCCCCCCCATCGAGCAGGTCGCGCGCTGAGTGCGCTGGTAAAACAGCCCCTTAAAACGATTTTACTGCCGCGCACGGGGCGCAACGACGTCTAGACGCCAGGACCGTAAAGTTTGACCTACTCACCCCCGACCGGCCCCGTCCCGCTCCGCTTGCGTCTCCTTTACCTTCTTTGCCGCCTTCCTGGTCGCTCTCGCGTCGTTCCCTGTCGCTCCCGCGTAGCTCTCTCGCCCCCGTAAAGCTCGAGAGACACCAGCCGGTCCCTTAACTCATGTACCGTGGACCTTGAGAAGTAGGCCAAAGGGTTGTTCTCCGGCTCTCGTAAAAGAGACTTCTAACCTTATAGGGTTGCCCGCGGTCCCCTTTTCTTTCGATCTCCCGAGTCTAAAGCAACCATTCGCAACGTGTGACAAACTCATTGATTTATTGTTTGAAAAATCAAAGTTCTGACAAATTCCTAATTGGCAAATTTAGTTATTGTAATAATTATTTGTAATATTGTACATGTTTATTTTAATCTATCTACTAAGAACTATAAATTGTAATAATAAATAGCAGTTGATCTTTGAATGTGCCAATATAAAAATATCACATTTATCTAAAATTGCATATTTCAATGCATTTATTTTTCTTTTAACTAATCTTGCATAATAGAAATTTGATATCGATTTAATCCAGCAACTTGACAACAATTCCCGATACATTGAGAATGCTTCTCAATGAAACCACAAGGATTTCGTAACTTACGCACCATTGACTTCGAGAAACGAAGGGTTGCCTTGCCCTACTGTGCCAATAGAGGGTCGTAATGCCGATTGACTGTTCCATTCTCAGACACTTCGGTGATGGTCTTTATCGAAGGGAATTTCCATTGAAATTGTCTTCACATCGAAAGTATGGATTCTGATAGTTACTAAATATTTCGAAAATACTTTGAGATACGGTTTTACGTGTTTCATTGCTATTAATCTAACAGAATATAATAAATAATAAATTAAATGTGGTAGATTGTCAGCGCGTGCTACTGAATAGAGCTGGAAATATGTTCTAAGTAGTACTTTTAAATATTACCGTACATGTATCAAGATTGATTTTTGCAATATATCCTGAAAAAAAATGAGCAACAAAATTCTGTCTTCTTGTGTCTCTCGTATTGCTGCGTTTCATCCATTACCGTCTCTCATTCCCCTTCGCGACTTTAATCCGCGTGAATAGATGAGGAAACTGGGGCAAAGGGTTACCGTGAATAGGGGTGGCTGTAAAGAAAGGAAGAGAGAGTGAGAGAAAGAGAGAGAGAGAGATCGACCCTTCAGGAATTTCATTTCGACGCGTCTTCACCTACGCGACTCGTTTCTCAACGTATTTTCATTCAAGATGCTATCAGACCCCGTGGCCGCAGTCAAGAACGATCGGTCGAAAAGCGATCGACTATATTTCGCCAAGAAGTGGAATTTCATTCTATCCTGGAATTCTCTCACGAATGCATTTTTTATCACCATCGCAATCGAAACTGGGGTATTTTGGTTGGCGCAACAAATTCCGCGGGACATATTTTTATCGATAAATTCTCTGATGGTGATAAATATACGTTCTTATTTAGATATCGAAATTTTTCCATAGGAAAACTCGATTAACCATATATTTCACAAATAATTAGCAATCTATCATATATCGCATTAAAAGTAACTTACCTTTTATCACGGATTATAACAAATACCGAATTACGTGTGTGTGTGTTCATTGGACGGATTAACCGCCCTTTTAGAATTAGCCAGATTAGCATTAATAAATATATGGCCTAAAGCGCTTTTTTGAAATCAAGTTTTTGAAATTACGCTTAAGGGGTGTAATGTCGACATGCGCGTATGTTCCCTTTATGCAAACCGGAAAACTCGGTCAAACGCAAAGTTGGACCTAAAGGGAGTCACGTGGCCCTTTTGAAAACCGCCGAGTGTTTCCACGGTTCGCAGAATTTCCAAGAGTATTCAAGTATCCCGGGACCTTTTAGCGTTAATTGCAATTTTTTTTCTGATTTCCCCACAAACGGAAATTGCGTTGTTAGTGCAAGCGAGAGAAACTTTTCTTGAAGCGCTAAAAAAAAATCCTCGCGCGTAAAACGCGTCTGTACAGTTTTTCTTTTTTTTTTTCATAAACTCATTAATGATAATTCATTCGCAGAAGTTTCGCGAATAGTCTGCGCTTGTAATTGACATGCGTAGCGCGTCGAATAAAGTTACGCAAGGTGAAAGAGCCGTTAAAATCGCCATCGAGCATTGTCGCGAACTGTTAGTCGAGTAGGCAGACGTTTTTTCCAGCGACGCTTGGAAAAATGGCAATTTTTCGCCGCGCGTGGGCCGCCGCGCTCGCGGGAAACGCATCGATCGCATCGCGCGCTGTATCGCGCCGAAACGCGCCTCTGCCAGCCAGGGAAAATATCCCACCGCGCGTCGTTTTTACAGCGCGGGAAAGTGCAACGCGCGGCCCCGTACTCTTTCCTCGCGCGCATCTCCGCATCTCGTATCCGGAAGTGCTCTTCCGCTGACCTCCCCCTCGTCCTTAGAATACGACCCGGTGGTTAGCGCCGAAAAAAGGAGAACACAGCCGCCCAGGCTCTCTCAAATAATTCTCCTCGCTCACTCGCCGACCCTCTTCTCCGCGAAACGAGTTTTTTTTTCTTTTTTTACATCGTCGCGAGGAAGCTTTTAGCGACAAGTGCGATTGTTTGTGGTCAATCGATTCATAATTTTTGTCATGTCCATTAATTTTGAACTCTATATACATGACGTTAATGGAAATATGAAATTATTTTAATTTTTATTTTTAGATGACATTTTCGTCTACATAAAAATTTCTCTCAACTCCATTTCTATTGTTTTTTTTTTTCATCTTTTTCTCTTAGCCAAACTGGCTACACGTGTCTTTGATATGAAAGTAGATAATTCAAATTTTTGCTTCGTCATTCGTTGTCATCATTCGCTTACGCAAATACTCTTTTTTTTATCGTTCATTTTAGTACTGTGTAGTCTTCGCATTAATTTTTTATTACGATCGATGGCTCCGTGCTGGAAACAATGTGCCATTTTGCGGCTTAGAAACAGAATACGAAGAGATTGTTTCAACATTTACATCGTATCTACATGCGGACCCTTCTTCGTCGGTTCGTAAACAAAATAACGTGTGTTAGCAATCGGAATATTGATACGAGACGTAAAGAAAAATCGACGATGTTTTTAACCGTGGAAAGAGCTATCGCTGGTGGCATTAATGATAATTAACGTTACGACAGAGTCGTGCTGTACGTCTGTAATTCTATCCTTCTCTTGTAAGCCCCGTGTATATGTAAAACGAGAGTGCGTGTAAATTTCAACGCCGTGTCCGCTCGGGCACGCACATAACGTCCCGGCAAAGCCGGTCGCCACGTGTTGTGCCTTTAGATTGTACCAAGTCGAAAGGAGAGGCACGTAGTAATGAACATTATAGGGAAAAAAGTCAGTAGGATTAAGGGCTGCGTTTAAAATTGTTCGCGAGATATGAAGTTATCGTAAGTCTCGCGGAGAAAGGAAAATTATTTTCTTATGGCGAAACGTGATTCTAACGTTGAAAATTTTCGATATGAATTTCTGTGAGCTGCTTAAAAAAGGTATAATTTGTGATTATAAACAAAAATCATTATTCTTAAATATTTTTAACAGTATTAAATTACACATACACATATGTATTATAAAGTTCCATGGCGCAAAAGAATTCACTCTTTTTTTGAGAAATTATTCTTTTTATATTATTTGAGATGAAGATTATCGCTACTCGATGTCGACTTTATATACCTCTTTGTTAGTTTTCTTGCACCTATTGGTTCTCACCTCTCTCATTAAATGTATGAGTTTCCGACGATTGAAGCGATGAAAATCTGAAAAATATACGCGGGGAGGACGGGGGATAATAAGATGGAGATAAAACTAACGGTAAATGACGGAATAAACGTCGAAGCGACGAGAGAGATATATTTTCCGCTGCGGCAGCATTCGGTGGCAGAAGTTGAAAGGGGTTGGGCGGATAGGTGGTACGGTAGGTAGATGCAGGTGGAGGATGGGGGTGTAGGAGATTGGAGGTCGTAGGTAGGTAGACAGGCAGACGTATAGGTTTATGGGTTTCCGCGACCAGGCCGCGGCCATTCCGCGCGTCTGGAGCACGGCTACTTTCCCCACTTCTCCCTTTGTCCGCCCACCCCTATCGGCTCCTCGCAACCCCTGTCGCGGCGGAATCGACGGGGGTGGTTGTAAAAATTTTACTGCGAATTGTCTGCAGACCCGACCCGCCGCTCGACGTTACGACCGGGAAAAATAGGAAACCCCCGGGAAACCGGCGGAAAAACTCGTCTGGGTCAGATCTCTTCTCTCCGCCTCTGTTCTGCTCCCCCCTTGCTCCATCTCAACACTCTCGCGCACCATTTGGGTCAGTGATCTTATCAGCCGACGATGATATCGCGGCTGGCCTCCCGTTTCGGAGGATTTCGGCTCGTTCTTAAATTTTATGGACTTTGAAGATACTAAGGATGTGTTGTGTATCGTATCTTCTTTCTATTTAAGCGCCACTCGGTTCTGTTAACATTCCGCTGCCACCGAAACATGTGGAGTAGAAACACGCTTTTTTAATTGACGATAAAATATAATGTGAACAAAGAGAAATATCAGTCACAACTATTACAATTATTATCGCTGGTTATATTTATATGTAGCATGTTATATGCATAGCATTTATACGTAGCTGGTTATATTTATATGAGGCAACGAAGGTTACTCGTTGAAAACTTTGTTCTCATAGAAATCATTATTTCAACAGATTTAATTCGTAAAACTTTCGTAATTATTACTTTAAAAGAGAAGTTTTCAATCTATCTGGTTTCATTGTCGCGAATTTGAGAGGAGGGTAAAAAAAATAGCCCCGGCAAATGAAGTTACGAAAATTCCAGACGATCGGTTATCACAACCAACGCGTATCCCGGTAGCTCGCTGAGCGACAGAGAAGAAAGACGACGCGTAAAGAGCGACGAGAGTGAGAAACGCCAACAATCTGGGGCCAACTGTTGAATTTTATCACTCTCCGTGTCCCTTTCCCCCTCCCTTCTTCTCTCTCAGCACCCGCATGTCCAGGAGGTGAGATGCGAGGGAGGAGCAGAAGGGAAACGAGAGTCATGGACCACATGTGCCTTGTTGGCCACCCTTGCGTTTCACTCTGGGCCTAAAGGACAAAAAAAGCCACGAAAGCGATATGGTCCCACTGACACTCTGTGGGAAGACACGTGTGTCTTGCATATTCTTAAATGAATAGTGGCGTCAGAGGGTCTTTAACCGGAGATAAGTCGCGCGAAGGAAGATACTTAGGGCGGAGAATATTTTCAGCATAGCTGAGAAAATTTCCTATAATAACTTTCCCACCTTCTGTGAGAGAAGAGGAGGGCTGTAATATTTTCACAGAAATTAAATAATTTTTATGGATTGCATGTAAACTATTCTTGTAATTAGGTAACAGCATTTAGAATTATATTTTTTGCGATTTTAAGCCATTAAATGATTTAACAGTTAAGTAGTTAATTAATTATAATATTATAATACATAATTTTAAAAAATTGGATATTCATTGCACTTTGCACTTATTAAGGAAAGTCCATATAAAATAGCCAGGTTTATTATCGATTCATTCTCTTATAACTTCAATGCCCTAATTTCTGATATTAAATAACTCCATATATATTCGCTTTAATATATTCAACTTCACATTTAAAGGATATATTTCTATTCTGATCTTTTTACGTTCATATATAAAAAATATTTTTGCAAGTATTCATTTTAGTGCAAAGTGCTTAAATCACGATGATGTATCTTGCACAGTGTCTTATTTTTTTAAAAATGATTTTGCTGAAACTTCGTCCATTCAAAGTTCTTTTTGAAGTGTCGATTTTTAATTCATTTGATACTACTGTATTGTGTATTCAAGTACTCTTCGCGATTAATACCTTCTTTGATAAAGACTAAACTGGTCACTCCTTTGCGTTCGTTTGTATCTTGCAATTCCGAGGATTGCTGCCATTGACGTACGAGATAGTCGTTCCTCTCTTTCTCTCTCTTTGCCCCTTCTCTCTTTCTCTTTCCTTCCTTTAGGGCCACGTGTGCCACGTAACCCTTGAACGGCCGAGTTTTACCAGCTGTCAGCGTCCTATCGGACCGAGTAACCGTCGGCCGTTCATCGACGAGACGATCTCCAGTCCCGCTCTATCAGAGTGGAAATCCGAGCTTCTGGTTGGGTTACCGCGGAACGACGGACGTTCGTTCCTTCACCCCCGAGCGCGGCGTATCTCATTGGATTCTCGGTGTCCCGTTGGGACTCACGGGGTCGTAAGCCCCCCCAAGACATCCCTGTCATCGAACTTTGGACGACAGGTCCCCAGACTTGTCGAGTACTCGGACCGCCAGCCGTAACCCCCGAGTTGAATTTCGTCCGCGTAATATCGTTACCGATACAACGTGTATCTCGAATATCGTCATTTTTGTCGCATCTATTTACAGTTAATTGAATGTGGGGGTTTGGCTTATAAACCGCGCGATGGTACAACTTGCGCAATAATCATTCGTAGAAACGGCGCGCGACAAATGTAGGTACTCATTCGTACGATGCTTACGAGAAACTTAGGCTCTAACTTTTTATAACCCATTCGAGTGCATTCCTGCATTGTCCTTTTGGCCGATGCCGCGAAAAGGTACCAATTTTTAATTTGCATATAGATTATTGCAATAACGATATATGTATTTGTTCTTATATATAAGAAAAAAAAAAAATATATATATATATATATATATGTAAGAAAGAAGTATAACGCGGGTAGAAATAAAAATCTATTAAGTTTCTTTCGTACTTCGCGACATTACTATATTTAGATTGAAAATCTATTCTCTCAGTGGTTTAAACGTTTGATATTTTAAACCGATAAACGGGCTATCTATGTATAATTTAAATGACTACTACATTTTGTTTGGAGCAAAAGGTTGTATTAAATCCATAGGAAGCATTTTTATTCCTGCTACAGCAAGAAGTCGCGGCTACATTGTAGCTCTCGGTGAACGTAACAATGTACCTACCACAATTTGCATTTAACACGTTACGAAATAAACGAGATGATATTTATTATATAATTGTGGCTGCTTCGTGATTGTTGTCACCATGATGATAAATCGAAATCGTTCATCTTGATCGAATCGTTTACAAAATACGAACGGGGATATTGTTCTACTCCCTCCTCCCCCTCCCCTATATCTCTTTTCGCTACGACCGACTGGACAAACGGGACCGACTGGACACATTCGTGAACGGTGAAGAATCGTAATCCCGAATCGTTCTCGCGTTGTTGCGCCGCGACTCCGCCTCACGTGCCACGTGCATCCACTATTCGCGGCCATGGTAAACAAACCGCGCGATGTATCCTCCGATACTTTGCGCGTCGAAAGCCGGAGTAACTCCAAGGAAAATAGGGGATTCCGCGGGATGACCGCGGGATAAGAATCATTCTTTACTTTCTGAGATTTTTTACGAGTCCCTTTCTCTCTCTCTCTCTCTCTCTTTCTCTCTCTCTGTCTCGTCCCGCGCGACGCCGCGTCGCGACGCCGAGCAAAGAAAAAGAGTGACGTCACGCCGGGCTAGTCTGTTGGGCTAGGTCGTGGCACTCCTTGCATCCCGCCTTCTCCACCGCCTTCTCGTTCTCCTGCCGCCTCAACCATCGACTTCTCTACCCGTCCTTCTTCTGCGAACGCGGCGCGCGACTCCCGTGCACCCTCACCCGTCGCTCCGCGCCGTGCTGCGCCGAAAAAAGCAAGGCTCGCAAAAGGACGCCCGGCGTCGTGGCGCTCTTTGGCTGATCAATACCCGCCGCCTCGTACGCGGACGGACGGTCACGCATGTGCACGGTGTGGGCCGCTCTCTTTCTCTTTCTTTCCCCTTTTCCGTTTCGGTACCGCTTTGCCGCCCTTCGCTCCGCACGCCTTCGCCGCTCTCTCAACCCATCCCTCTCTTTTATCCATCTGTCCCTTTCCTCGTCTCTCAACCACGTTCCCTTTTTCTTCCCTCCCTCTCGCCCGCCCTGCCCCCCTCGCGCGCGCGCGTCGTTACGCTCGTCTTTCCCGAGACTCTCCGTCTTCGTCTGTCCTTCTCTCGCCCGCCGCGTCCCTTTTCTCTTGTTATCTCTTCGTCTTTCGCGCTCTCGATTTTTCTCCCGCTTCTTTCACCGCCCC